>BQNB010016819.1:0-70996 GCA_026074375.1 Tanacetum coccineum | reverse complement strand
CTATCCATCCATGGGTCCAAGAGTTAAAGTCTGAAAATTTGATCTTCAATAATAGGCTACTAGCTCCATTCTTCTTAAGTATTGATGTAATAATGGGCTACTAGCTCAATTTTATAGAGATGTTTTGGTGCAATTATGGGCTACTAGCTCCATTTTTTTATTTTTTATTTTGCACCATCTTTACATTTAGCGCATGGGTGGCCTTTTTGTTGCACCCTCTTTTCTTCATGGTAAATATACAAATGTTACAGGGGTTTATATCTTTAATAATTTCCCCTGCAACATTTGATATTACACGTACATCCCTCCACTTGAGATAAACAATGTCGAAAGTGGTGATATAGGAGGGGGGTCTTTATAGATCATAATTGATTGGTCTTTTACGAAAGCATATAATTCTCGTTCCCATTCCCCTAAACCATGGACTTAAGTAGCCAGAGATTTCAACACAAAGAAAATAAAGACTACAGGGTAGGCTAAGGTGAAATGGTGTAATGAAACATTTAGAGTAGGTTGAAAACATAGATTGGTTCAACATGGGTGATCTAGGGGTATTTTGCACTAATAATGAGTGCAACAGAAGGGTTTATTATGGGAGGTCGACAAGTCAGTGTAACAAGTCGATAAACGTACACGTATAAGCTATTTGGGTGATTTACATGCCAAGTTCTAAAGTCTACAATACTACCGGCACACTCAGTCTTTTGGTGGATTTTTGAGTAATATGATGGAAACGTAATATTAGGCTTAAATCTCACCAAATAGTAATAAAGGGTTATGTGCATTCGGCAAAGATTAATTCTAGTTATTTAAGAAAAATTTGTCAAAGATTTTAAAATCGGCATAATTTTCAAAGAAAACTAGAAAATCGAAGGCAAAATATACGTCAAGTATTAATTATACTCCTATCCTCCCACTTGATTTGTATAATGTCTCTATTGTACATTAAGGAAATGAAATAAATAAGAAAAGAGTGAAATTAAGATAAGAAACTCCTTGAGCATTGCTTTGAAATTTAAAATTGGGCGGAAATTTATATCCTCGTCTTCCCGCAAGCTCTTTATCCACTGTGATCATAGAAACAAACCAAAGCATAAAATCATTCTACAAGAAGTGTACAGGAAATACAAACCTAACTCACTTTCGTAGGAATCACGGTTGCATTTAGCATATGCAACAAGCCTTTTAAACCACTTGGTGTCCTAAGTGGACGAGTTTAGTCTCGTGAGGGCTTCCAGAGAACATACCCACAAAGTCCATTTACGTATACAAGGTTTAGACATGCTTAAAACTTAAATTTTTTAGATTTCAGAAGGAGGTCACGGCGTAACCAGGAAATGGGTTACGTCGTAATCAAGTGGTAAATTTTTTAAGTTTTAGGGTGTTACGGCGCAACCAAGAAAAGGTTTACGTCGTAACTGTAGTGGTTACGGCGTAACTAAAGTTGTTACGCCGTAACCGCTGCAAACTCAACAAAGTTACCACATGATTATGAGTCAAGCCGGTCTCGATAATTGCCTCCTAGCTTCTGAATTCTGCAAAACAAAGTAAGAAACATGCAAACCAACTAATGCAAAAAGGAAATTTCATTAAATAAAGGATGGGTTGTCTCCCGACAAGCACTTTTATTTATTAACGAGTCTTTAAGTTAGACTCATGCCCCTTTTATGTTACTTCGTTGTTAGAGTCCTTTCCGTCATTTCCGAGGACTTCTTCCATTTCTTCCATTATCATTTTCCTAAACCTTGATCCATTTTTTCTTCCCAAGGACAAGGTTTCACTATTCTCGCCATTAACACATATGAAGCTACATCCGTTATTGAACTTATATTTTGTTACTTCAAATGTTTCTGTATGTACCATTGGTGGATCGTAATCTTCATTACCTAATTCTGTTTTTTCTTCGTCCTCATACCAGTAATCATACCACCAATCTTTATTCTTACATCGCGCTCTCTTACATTTTATCCATATCTCTTCAAGAACTTGCCCCATTTCTTTGATTTTTATTTCGTATTCATCAGAAAGTTGTTCAATTTCTTTATGAAATACCCAATTGTATTCATCTAAACATCTTTCTAAAGGGTTTTTATCAGGATCTAATGCCTCAGTAAACTAATCAATCACCCATGACCTGAATAAATCTTTCCTAACTGATTTACTTATGTCTAGGTGTCCTTTCTTAAGCTTTACCCATTCTTTAAAAGTGTAGTCTTTAGGCCTAGGTTTCTTATTATGAGAATTATCATTACATCATTCTGAATACCTTTTGCTCCAAACAGAATCCTCAACCTGACAGCTACCATATCTTATTATTAAAAAGTTTAGAAATGATACCCCAGCTCCTTTCATTTCCTTCATTTCGTTGTTATTAGGGAAAAACCAATATTTTGTTTTACCAAGCTCATTGATCTCGTAAATTTCATGCCCCCCATCACATTTGTTCCTAAATGGGTTACAGGATAGCCAAGCCTTAAAGTCCTTATCACATTCTTGTATAATAGGTTTACAAAAATGTGTTGTAGCAGTGTCATCACTTATCTTCAATCTTTTAGTGATTGGTTCATCAGTGTTGATCGAGTTTAACATAAAGATTCCCTTAGTAGGGGCGAAGTTAGGGTCATTCCTATTTATGTTAAACATTACCCTCTCGTTACCTATCCCTACTGATATTTCTTTTTCAAAAACACTAATTTAGGCATGAACGGTGGCCAAAAAGGGTCTTCTGAAAATGACAGTTGAATTGGGGGTTTGATCTAGAATTACGAAGTCTGTTGGGAACATGAATTTATCAATTTTTACGAGTATGTCTCTAACTATCCCAAGTGGTGCCTTTTTTCTCATATCTGCCATTTCCACCAGCATTTTGGTTTCACTAAGGTTTGTTAATTCTAAATACTCAAAAATATTCCTAGGTAGAACATTTACACTAGCTCCTAAATCGGCCATAGCATAAAAGTTAAAGTTACCGATGGCGCAGGGAAGCGTAAAATGTCCTGGATTAGATTCTTTCGTAGGGAGTTTATCATTGGTGTTTTCTTCCTGAGAGTCGGAGAGGAAGGATATTCCGTGAAGATTCTTAATTTTATTAGGAGAACTGGGTCCCTCATGTTCAACAATTACTACCTTTGCTTGTTTAGAATTTTCCTTCATGGAACGAAGTTCTTTGGTTAATTGCTCGATCTGGGTTTCTAAGTTTTTAAGAGAGGCGTTTTGGTTCCTAGTGTTAATCTCGGCATCATCATGAACCTTTTTAATCCACACCTCCATTTCAGTACTTCTTCGAGCAGATTCCTCTTGATGCTTAGCCAATAGTTCTTCTAAGCTTTGCCTCCTTTCACCATATGGTGGACGGTTATCAGTCTTAGTGTAGTATCCAGGTGGTCCTACATGAAACTTTCCCCTATTATTTCTGTTAAAAGGAAATGTTTGTCCAAATTCTCCATATCTGACCTCTTTAACTTGTTTTACTTCCTCGTTGAGGGGACAATCCTTGTCGAGGTGAGGTCCTTCGTAAATTTGGCATCCAACCTGGGTTGCATGAACACTTTCCTTTAGCTTCTTTATGTCTCGTCCCAGGTTGTCCAACTTATTTACTAAAGCAACTAGTCCATCCTTGCTACTACTGCTTCCGATATTCCTGCTTGTTGTTCCGTCGTGCCATTTTTGAGAATGATCAGCCATGGTCTGAATTGCTGTGAGAGCTTGAGCCAGTCTCATCCCGGGGATAGGTCCCTGTGAATCAAGCTGTTGACGGTTCATAATGCTCAAACCTTTATAAAAGATATTTACCTTTTGATGATTATTGATGTCGTAGGTAGGGCACTTGTATAGCAGGTCATTATACCGTTCCCATGCCTAGTATAATGATTCGTCTCCTTCTTGCTTGAAGTTATGAATATCTTTAAGCTGCTTTGCGGTCATGGAAGGTGGGCAATACCTTTGGATAAAGGCCTTTTTGAGGAGATCCCAGGTATTGATAGTTCCTGGGGCAAGTCTGTCCACCTACCTTTTTGCGGATCCGGTAAGAGTAAAGGGAAAAACTCAGAGCATGACTGCGTCTTTAGAGACTCCAGGAATATTGAATAAGCCAACGATGCTGAGGACCCGATCAATGTGATCGTGTGCATCCTCATTTTGTTCCCAAAGAAAGTATCTTCCCTCAATTCGCGCATGAATTGACTCTTGATTTCAAAATTGACATTGCCTCTGATTTTGGGTTTAACCACGCCTGGTGCCTGGTTTTCTTGTGACAATGCTAAGTATTGTTTCATGGTGATAGTATCTACGTCTACTCCTGCCATAGTTTATGCAAATATAAAGTTTAGAAAAAGAAGAGAAATAATGAATATTCAAATTAATTCTAATTTTTAGCTCCTCGGCAGCGACGCCAAAAACTTGATGCGTATTTTATTTTAAAATATATTTTTATCAAGTTTTAAATTTACAAAACTCGATCTACCTAACCACGCACTAACGGGCAGAGAACCCGATCGTGGATAGTATAGAATGGTAAATCTGAGGTCGTCCCAAGAGCTAAGTTGTAATTGGTTTTAATTTGAAATGTCACGTTTTGAAAATGGTTTTTGATTTGAATTGAAAGGAATTAAAAATAACAATAAAATAAATAACTGAAAATAAAAAGAGTTGGAGATATCAAGAGAGAAAGCGTGCTAACCTAGTTACTTCATTACTGCTTTCATGAAAACGCTTTCCTGTGCAATGTTAAACTATGGTTTCATTAGTGGTTTCTAAGGTCGATAGACTTGAATGTGCATATTTAGTCTATCCTATACTTCTTGCGATTTCGAATCAGTCCTAAATCATCTGGGAGGTAGGTTATCCAGGTTGCAGTGATTAATCCCAACTATTCCCTAAACATATCTAATAATCTATAAAGATTATTAACTCTCTTTGAAAGAGTTCATGTGATTTTAAGTATATTAAGTGATAAGTGCGGTGACCGATTAGTTCCTACACCAGATAAGGAGTTAGTGATCCTCCCTAGTACCCATTGGATCCCATATTGACAAGGTAATCTAATTATGGGGCAAGCTAGGTCCAAACCACCAGTACTACCAAAACCCAGGGTTACACGATAGTCAAGGAATATCTAATAAAACCATAATCTAACAGGAAACAATCATAACAACAGTAATTACATAACTAGGCCAGTACTTTAAGTGCTTAGCCGCTCATGGTAACGGAAACACAGTAAGAGATAGAAGAAATCATATATTGAAAACTCATAATTCTTACAGTATTCGTATTTGAACGATTAAATACAAAAAGTAAGTAAAGTGTGATCTCCCTTGGACTCCAGGTGGAATTCTTTGAAGGTTGGAAGCCTTTGTCGCCTCTCTAATTGGCTGTGGAGGAAGTGATGTCGGAATAGCTTGAATGAGGCCTCTATTTATAGGTATCGAACCTGTTACGGCGCAACCAATAAAGGTGTTACGCCGTAACCATCTTACACGACATTCCATAATTAAGCAGCTGTTACGGCGTAACCAGATATGGTGTTACGCCGTAACCTTCAAATAATGTCCATAAGTACGTGATCTTCATTCCATATTTGTAGATTCTCTTGGTTACGGCGTAACTGGATAAGGTGTTACGCCGTAACTATAACTTTGACAAGATTTCCTTCTAAATATATGGTTACGGCGTAACTAGATATGGTGTTACGCCGTAAAGTCTTCCTTGATCTTCGTACTTGCTTAATTTATGTTACGGTGTAACCATTTTTGGTGTTACGCCGTAACTTTCTTCAGAATTTACACTTTTAGTCCTTTTTCCCTTGTTTCTTGTCACTTTCCTGCATTTCACCTGAAAATGATAGAAAATATCTCGTTTTCGAGTATTAGTGAAACTTTTCAGGTAATATAAGAGGTATTTTGCCACCAAAAAGTATTAAATATTGGATGTTATCAATATCCTTGTGCTACTAATCTAGCCTTATTTCTAGACACAATATCATTTTTGTTTAACTTATTTCTATAAACCCATTTTTTTCCTACAACGGTATGACTCTTGGGTAGTGGAACTAAATTCCAAACATCATTTATAAATTCATTTAATTCCTCTTGCATAGCTATAACCCTACTCTCATCTCCTAATGCCCCATTAACATTTTTAGGTTCTACGGTAGAAATGAAACAAAAGAAATTACTATGAATTTTAGTTTGTGATCTTAATGTTCTTTGATTAAGATTTCCTATGACTTGTTCTAGTGGGTGACTTTTGACTCCTTAATGTTAACGACTTCGTCAACTTCTATCGACTCACCTTCTACATTATTATACATATTTAAGTATGAAAGAGACAAGCGAGCGCGAGAGCAGAGCCAGATCACCCTATAACATCATTCATCATCACTCCAAGAGACGATGATAATTTGGTAGGAGAAGGACTTTCATCGAATGTCACGTAATGATTCTTCACATTCATTGTATGTATTATATTTACAAACTACATAAGCTTATCTATTTTGAAATATCCTAGAAAAACACTTCAGTAATGACTTTGTCTCAAACTTGGTTAAATAGTCTCGTCTTTTGTGTTGTCTGTTTATTATTTTAAGTACTTTAAATTGAAGCACTTGCTTCCGAACACTTCGAAATATTCTAAAAAGGGTTTCCTACCTCTAAATATTTCATAAGGGACTGGCTGTATCCGTCACAAATCCTCGACATCGCTAACTAAAATTCTATTTATAATGTTAAGTGGATCGGATCAACGAATTTTGGGTGGATATCATTACACCAAAACTTTTGTGGAATGGATTGTTCGTTTAACATGGTCCTAGACATTTCTTGTAAAGTCCGATTCTTTCTTTCTACCACCCCATTTGATTGTGGAGTACGTGGATCCGAGAAGTTATGAGTAATGCCTTGTGCATCACAATAAGCTCTGAATTATACTTCATTATCAAATTCCCGACCATAATCCGTTCTAAATACGAGCACTCAGCCTACATAGGAACAACTTCTCCTAGTTAGTTTTGAATTTTTCTACTTAATATTTCAAATTTCTCAAAAGCTTCGTTTTTGGTTTTTAGAAACTTAGTCCAAGTATATCTAGAATAATCATCTACTATTACTAAGGTGTACAAGTTACCTCCATTAATAGCCAACGGACCAAATAAATCCATATGTTATAGTTCTAGACATCTTTTAGTAGAAACCATATTTTTAGCTTTATGACTTGCATTGGCTTGCTTCCTAATTTTGCAAGCATTACAAAAGTTTTTATCATATTTTAGCTTAGGTAGATTTCTAACTAATTCTTTGGATGACAAAGAATGAATTAAACGCATATTTGCGTGACCAAGTCTTCTATGCCATAAGGTAGGATTATCCACTACCGTGGCAAGACATAATTTGTCTTGTGACTTATTTCCTAATTTCATTATGTATAAACCATTTTCCTAATCTCATTTCCTATGATTTTACCATCTTTAATTATTTTACTACCTTCTTTCATAAATAAGACTCTACACTTATTATCATAAATTTGACCGACACTAAGTAAATTAAATGCTAAGTTATCTACGTGTTCTACGTTAGATATAGTAAGAGAGTCATTTGAGATCGTACCTTTGCCTATGATCTTTCCTTTTAAGTTACTGCCAAAGACAACATTACCTCCGTCGTATGCTTTGTAGGTAGAGAATAAACTTTTGTTACCGGTCATATGTTTGGAGCAACCACTATCTTTAATCCATTCGTCCGGTTCCAAACACGTTCTCAAGCATACCTATTTTGACAAAAAACAAATTCAAGCGTTTGGTCCCCAATATCTCATGGTTCTGAAAATGTTAGTGTTGTACATCCCTTGCATTTGTTGCAATTGATTGTGTTAATACAAATAATGTCTAAAAACGTTATTTATATTTTTCGACCTCTCGATGTTTTGAAGATAACAAAATGTAAAAACATTTACGATAAAAATAAACGTTTACAAATTATTAATCGTAAATTTCCATTTCAAATGTAAATCACTTAAGGTATGTATAAACAAATCATTAAACATGATTAGTGATCAAGAAAATAATTTTTCTTAACATCATATTTTTACAAAAATAAATATATATAAAATACTATTTAATTAATTAAAAGAAAAGTTTTATTTAAAACATAAATTTGAAATCCAAAATTTCTCCCCAAAATAGAAGCTTCCATAACAGATAAAACCTTCCCCACAAAAAGACAAAAACAAGAGCATACTCTAGTGGCGCCCCCCTTATAGGCCTGGCGGACTCCAGATATATCTGGGACCGCTGGGACCGCCCTCAGTGATTGTTAGGTTTTCCTGCCTATAAGTACTGCTCCATTCCCAGCAGAAAATCAGACCTCTTTGCACAAAATTTTCAGATAACTTTCTCTCTCTAAATCTCTTGATCACTAACATTCTTAGTTCTTGTTTCAAGTGATCTAATCTCTTCTTCTCATCTCTCCTTTCTCAATCAAGTGCAAGAGAAGAACATTCGTATTCGCCAAGAAACGAATTGTTATTTAGTGATCTCTCATCTCTTCTTCTAAGTATCAAATCTCTATTGTAATTATCTTGTGTAATTGTGTAATTCAGATTGTGTGTATATCCGATAGTGTTGATCTTGTGAGTATATAGTGCTTGTGAAGTGGTAGATTGGTTCTAGCTAAGATTAGGACTTGACATTTAGCTTAGTGTCAGAAAATAATGTAAGCGACGTGTAAACAGTTTTCTCCGTCTGAAGGGAGCTTGTTGACATAGTAAAATCTCGAGTAGGATACTCGGGGAGTGGAGTAGGGCGAAGAAGAGATTCGTAGCCGAACCACTATAAATCTTGGTGTCTTGGTGTGATTGTTCCTTCTCTCATCCTTTTATATTGTTTGTGATTACTATTTAGCATTAGTTTAGCAATTTACTTTGTTGATTTATATTGTTGATTGGTTGAACTTACAACTCGAATCTAGGTATTTTAAAAGCAAAATATTAAAACGTAAAACTAACCTGTAAACTATTCAACCCCCCTTTTAGTTTCCACAACAGAGATAGAGTCAAACAAGTTCTTGTATGTGGTCTTAAGGTGAGCATTTTCTTTAGCATAATTCAAAGCCAAAAACTTTAATTTCATGTTCTTATTCTCTAGTTTCTGAGACAAAGGATCAAAGGTATCTGATACACATGGATTATCCTTACATTTACCTTTGAGATCTCCCAACCGAGCTTGCAAACCATTCGATCTTTGTTGCATGTCATTATAAGTTTTATCGTATGAAATTTTGTCGTATTTGCATTCTTTGCATTTTTTATACTAATCATTCCAAAGTTTAGTATATTCATTCTCCTTTTTAATGATATAATTTTCAAATTGTTCTTTCGTACGTTCAAGCTCAGTCTGGAGATCAGATGTTTCAACAACAGTAGGATTTTACACAATAGACATAATATCTTGACAAACAACTGCTCTCAAGAGACGCTCAATTTCAAATTCCATAGCCTTGTGCTTAGAAAGAGATTCATTTGCTTCTTTTGAAAGAGATTTGAAGCCTCGAACAAATTTAGCTGCTTCCTTTAAAAATTGTATTTCAAAATTTTGAAGTGCATCAACTTCGTTGACGATAGGGAAAATTTCATCTTTTATAATTTTGTGAATCTCTTGATGAGCTGTAGACGACCAATTGTGTATATCTAATGTCATTTTTGTTTTACAACACATTGAAGAGTCACAATGGTGCTTTTTACCTCATTTAGAAATTTTCATGCAACACTTGGAGAAGTATCGTCTAAAAACTCTTCATTTGGTATTGAAATTGATTTTGAAATAGTGGCCATTTTGGAAGTATTTGAAAAATATAACTCTTCACGTGACTTGGCCTTTTGAGAAACAAAAACCCTTGAAAGTTGATTAATCTTTGCATAATTTGCCGGTTTTATTTCTTTGTTCAATTATTTCATTTTTAAGCGACTCTCTTGAGCAAGTTACAGTGTCTCCTCTGAATCATACACAGCAGGAGGATCATGTTTTTCTAATAATAGTTTGCCATTATAGAAACTCTATTGTTTCTGCTGAGCTTGCTTGAGATAAAAAAGATTTTGATAACACAAAGCCATTTTCTGTTCGGTGTTGTAAAACGAGTCTGGCTTAGGTGAAAGCATGTGCATCGTTTGAATAGATTGACATGATTTGACCAAAATGTTATCTTATTCTCAAGTTGAATTTGTTTATCAAGAAGCTCATCTTCGCTTGTTTTGAAATCAGACTTCAACTTTTTCTTTTCTTCTTAAAGAGAAGAAACAATTGATTTTTCTTTTGAAAGCTGGTTATTTAAATTTGCAATTTCCTCATTTTATTTTAGCAGAACTTAAGTGAAGTGCATTTATCTTTTTAGTAAGACATTGCTCTTGATAAACAAATTTTTGGTCAAATCAGCATTTGTTTTTTTCAAGCTTATCATATTTTTCTTAACTAATTTCAAAACACTTTTCTTGATTTTTATATCTAGCAAGCTTAGTGGTCAAATCAACATTTGTTTCTTTTATTTTGCGATTGACCGTGTTGTCTTTCTCTATAGCCAAGTTATTATATAATGATTCAAAATAAGCACGTATTTCCTCAATAGTAACAGGATTTTGTTCTTTTGTTCTCCTACTTTGTTCCACACTAGAAACCGCAGAGATAATATTGTTGTCATTCTGTTGAACTTGGTGTGGTTTAGGAATGGGCTCGAGTAGATCAGTATACTGCTCCTCTTGAGTGAACATATTAAATATCTCATTATTATAAAAATGGTCATATTCGTTACCTCAGCTGATTGATAACATCAAATATTTAATACTTTTTGGTGGAAAATACCCCCTGAAATACCTGCAAATGTTTCACTAACACTCGAAAACGAAATATTTTCTATTTTTTTTGTAGTTTTCTGGTGAAATGCAGGAAAGTGACAAGAAACAAGGGAAAATGGACTTAAAGTGTAAATTCTAAAGAATGTTATGGCGTAACACCAAAAATGGTTACGCCGTAACATAAATTAAGCAAGTACGAAGATCAAGGAAGACTTTACGGCATAACACCATTTCAAGTTATGCCGTAATCCTATATTTCGAAGGAAATCTCGTCAAAGTTATAGTTACGGTGTAACACCTTATCCAGTTACGCCGTAACCATGAAGATCTAAAAATATGGAATGAAGATCACGTACATATGGAAGTTATATGAATGTTACGGCGTAACACCATATCTAGTTACGCCGTAACAGCTGCTTAATTATGGAATGTTGTGTAAGTTGGTTACGGCGTAACACCTTAATTGGTTACGCCGTAACTGGTTCGATATCTATAAATAGATGCCTCATTCAAGCTATTCTAACATCACTTCCTGCACAGCCAATTGGAGAGGCGACAAAGGCTTCCAACTTTTAAAGAATTCCACCTGGAGTCTAAGGGAGATCACACTTTACTTACTTTTTTATATTTAATCATTCAAAATACGAATCCTATAAGAACTATGAGTTTTCAATATATGATTTCTTCTATCTCTTACTTGTTTCCGTTACCATGAGCGGCTAAGCACTTAAAGTGTTGGCCTAGTTATGAATTTAGTTTTGTTATGATTGTTTCCTGTTAAATTATGGTTTTATTAGATATTCCTTGACTATCGTGTAACCCTGAGTTTTGGTAGTATGGGTGGTTTGGACCTAGCTTTCCCCATTAATAGATTATCTTGTCATGATGGGATCCAATGGGTACTAGGGAGGATCACTAACTCCTTACCTGGTGTAGAAATTGACCAGTCACCGCACTTATCACTCAATACTTAAAAAGCACAGGCACTCTTTCAGAGGAGGTTAATAATCTTTACTATTAGATATGTTTTAGAAATAATTGGGATTAATCACTACAACCTAGATAACCTACCTCCTAGATGATTCAGGACTGATTCGAAATCGCAGGGAGTATAGGATAGACTGTATATGCACATTCAAGTCTATCGACCTTAGAAACCAGTAATGAAACCATAGTTTGACATTGCACATGGACATGTCTTCATAACAATAGTAATGAAGTAACTAGCACGTTTTCTCTCTTGATATCTCCTATCCTTTTACTTTCAGTTATTTATTTTTACTATTCTTTTAATTTTAATTTAAATCAACTCAAAACCCATTTTCAAAATGTCACTTCAAGTTAAAACTAATTACACCTTAGCTCTTAGGACGACCTCAGATTTACCATTCTATATTACCCACAATTGGGTTCTTTGCCCGTTCGTGCGTCGTTAGGTAGATCAAGTTTTATAAATTTAAAAGTTGATAAAAATATATTTTAAAAGAAAATAAGCATCAAGTTTTTGGTGCCGTTGCCGAAGAGCTAAAAATTAGTAATAATTTAAATTATGTATATATTTCCTTTTTGTAAATATATTCTGCTAGTTTTTCTTGTAAGTTTTCAGATATGGAAGATGACGTAGACATCAACGCGCTCATCATAGAGTAGTACATAGCTTTGATTCCAGATGACATTAAACCAGGCATAGTGAACCCTAAGATTGGTGATGACGTCGAATTTGAGATAAATGCAAACTTTATGAGAGAATTAAGACGCAAACTTTTCACAGGCACCAATGATGATGACACTAGCGACATGTGCACGGATAGAGATTGTTGGAACCTTCCACTTCTATTTGTCACTCGCGATCCAATTATGCTTAGGGTATTTCCAATTACACTCAAGGGATGAACCTTGATATGGAAAAACAGGCTTCCAGCAGGGACAATCACTACATGGGATCTCCTCAAAAAATAATTTATGTGGAGATATTGTCACCCTTTCATTACTGCCAAGAAATGAGAAGAAATCTGCAATTTCAAGCAAGAAAAGGACGAGACATTGTATCATGCTTGGGAAAAATACAATGATCTTTTTTACCAATGTTCGCTGCATGATCTAAACTGTCAACAGAAGGTTTATATCTTCTACACTAGATTAGACATCCCCACCCACAATATTCTCAACTCTAACGGGTTTATTCCTCTGATGACACCAACACAAGCCCTAGAATCAATACAAGTCATGGCAGACCATTCGCATGACTAGTATGATGAAACAACCACTAGGGAAAGAATCAACGATGTCCTGGACAATGTTGATGCCATTCATGAAAATTTTAAAGGGGAACGTCTAGCCAAGGAGTACCCTCTCAAAAATGAGGACGAGGCAATCAAGCATAACAGATATAAGAAATCTTTGGAAGAAACCATCATCAAATTTTATGAAGACACAATTAAAAAACATACCGCAGATGATGAACGAATGAGGAAAATCCTTGAAAACACAAAATCAAACAAAAGGGCACTTAAAATTAGAACAAAGAACCTACAGGAAAAAGCTTATCAATTAACCCATAAAGTACTCACTAATACAAGAGAAAAAGTCAAGGCAATAACAAAAATAGGTAAGGAAAACATAAAGGAGCCGATTCCTCGTGACTTACCACCTATGCCGTTTCTAGGACATTTGAAGAAACAAATAGGTAGCCTTTATAGAACTCGTGAAACCATTCGCATGAATGGAAATCCTGAGGAAATTCATAATGCGAAAGCTCATGATGATAAAGGGGACATGGATTTCGGTTGGGACATTACGAGCAAGGATGCAGAAAAGCTTAGGCAATTTCTAACACCTACCATACACACTTTACCCAACCTTAAACCAGTAGTGCAACCATAATGCAACCCCCTAGGACCAGTCCAAGCTCTAAGGTGGGGGGGGGGGTGGGGGGGGGGGGGGGGGGGGGGATAGATATGGATAAAATTTTAAAGGAAAAAGAACAAGATTATGATATTCCTTTAAATAATAACGTAATGCAACCTTTGACCACTCAAACGGTTCACATCACACCATTTGGCAACAATTATGTAGCACCGGCTACAAATCCTATGTCTAACAAGCAATTTAACAAATTCGAGAAGGAATTCTCTAATATTACAAAGGGCGCCGAAAAGGAATATGATAACCCTTATATAGAGACATATGATTGTAAGACCTTCATTCGGAAATTACTACACCAAGTAAGCCAGATTCCAACATTTTAATCATCAAGGTGGAAATGAAAATTCACACAACTACAAAAATAACAGAAAGCACAACCAGTATGGTTCTAATTTGTCATTCCCCTAGCAATTCATGGTGTTCATTGCTACTCTCACTCGCACTTAATCTCGAATAAGGGAAGAAACACCTTATTACTTGGAAAATAAGGGTAGAGTCAAGCTCGTGACTCAAACAAAAACAAGCGCTTTGTGGGAGGCACCCCATGACTATCTTTCATTCTGCATATTAGTTGGTTTATATGTTTTCAACTTTGTTTTGCAGGATCCAGGAGCTAGGAGGCATTTATCGAGAACGGCTTGATTCTTAATCATGTGGTAACTTGCTGAATCGCAGCAGTTACACCGATGGCACCAAAACTATAAATTAACCGCGTAACCATTATTGTTCAAACGTAACACCTTTATTCCGTTACGCCGTAACTCTTTACACAACTTACCACAAAATTTCATCCCACTTAGATGAACGACGTAACCACCAGATGTTTACGCTGCAACCTCCTTCTGAA
The DNA here is from genome assembly GCA_026074375.1 of Tanacetum coccineum. Lineage (NCBI taxonomy): Eukaryota > Viridiplantae > Streptophyta > Magnoliopsida > Asterales > Asteraceae > Tanacetum > Tanacetum coccineum. The sequence goes on along the minus strand of BQNB010016819.1, from coordinate 56,391 downwards.
ATCCTAAAAAATTATGTTTTAAACATATCTAAACCTTGTATACATAAATGGACTTTGTGGTATGTTCTCTGGAAGCCCTCACAAGACAAAACACTAACCTTGGGCCACCAAGTGGTTTTTAAACAGGCTGTGAATAGTGGCAAAATGCACCGTGAGTCTATTGAAATGAGTTAGGATTAATTTCATGTAATACTTTATAATTCTTGTAGATTGGTTTTATGCTTTGGTTTGTTTCTATGATCACAGGGGATAAAGAGCTTGCTGGAAGATGGAGATATAGATTTCCGCCCAATTTTAAATTTCAAAGCAATGCTCTGGGAGTTTCTTGTCTTGATTCTACTCTTTTATTATTATTTCATTTCCTTAATGTACAATAGGGACATTGTACAAACAAGTGGGGGAGGCTGAGAGACAGAATATCAATAACTTTGATAATACTAATGCCTTTGATTTTTCTATGTTTTCTTTAGACCATTCGAATGCCATTTATACAAACACATTTATAATTTTTTCTTCAAATCAACTAAGAATTAATCTTTGCCGACTACCATTATCCTTCTATTATTACTTGTGAGATTTAAGCCTAATATTCTGTTTCATCATAGATTATTCAAAAAATCCACCAAAATATTAATGTGCTAGTAGAATTGTAGACTTATAGAACTTGGCTTGTATATCGTTATTTCGCGACTAATGATTAGCATGAATAAGATAGTTCAAAGAAGACAAACTTAGGAACTCACCCAAATAACCTAATATGGTACGTTTATCTGCCATGAACCCCTTGACCTTGTCGACCTCCGAGCATAAACCCTTCTGTTGCACATCATTATTAGTGCGAGATACCTAGCTCCCCATGTTTGAGCCAGTACTAAGCATTCCCATAACTCTAAATGTTTCGTTACACCATTTCACCTTAGCCTACCTTGTAGTCTTTATTTTCTTTGGGTTAAAATCTTTGGCTACTTAACTCTATGGTTCGAGGGAATGGGAACGAGAATGATATACTTTTGTGGAAGACCAATCAGTTATGATCTATCAAGACCCCCCTGTACCACCACTTTTGACATTGTTTATCTCAAGTTGGGGGTCTGTACGTGTAGTATCAATGTTGCATAGCAATAGAATTAAAGATATAAACCCTACATAATAGTTGCATATTTACCATGAAAGAAAAAAGGGTACAACAACAACAAGCCACCATGTGCTAAAAACATAACGAGGTGCATAAATAAAAAAAAAAAAAATGGAGCTAGTTTAGTCATAATTTCACGGGGGGGGGGGGGGGGGGGGGGGGGGGGGGGGGGGGGGGGGGGGGGGGGGGGGGGGGGGGGCCGGTGGGTGGGGTGGGGGGGGGGGGGGGGGGGGGGGGGGGGGGGGGCCAGTCGGGGGGGTGGGCGGGGGGGGGGGTATCCCCAAAAACAACCTTTGTAAAATGGAGGCTAGTAGCACATTATTTACACCAAGTTTAAACAGAGATAAATTTATGAAGGAAATAGAGTGCCATTAGTCGCCATTATCAGAAGATCAGAAGATTTCAGACTTTGACTCTTGGACCCATGGATGGACAGTAGCTAGTTATGTACAACCTTTAGATTTACTTGTAGACTATTGGGTTTGGGTGGTTTTTACATTATCATCCTTTTAAATGTTATATCCCATGTCTTATCCTACCACGTTGAAGCACCACACGGTGTTAAATTGGTTGTAAGGGGGGGGAAAGGGGGGGGGTGTGGTGGGTGGTAAGTTTTTGTAGTTATGGTGAAGTATGTGTAAGTTATAAAATTTGGTTAGAATACAAATTCATGACTGTATAATTAAGCAATCACATCGAAAATGAAACACTTAGACTAGTGGAGAGCTGAGTGACTTTTTATCCCCTTTTCGTGAGGTGTTCGGCTTTGATGTTTTCTAGCATAAGAGTTTTATAAATTCATTTCTTGAAGTTATTTTTGAGAAATCTTTTTATGAAATGTTTTAACAATGTTCTACTTTGATGGCAAGCAGAAGTTCGAAGTGGGGGTGATTATTTGATAACATCAAAATTAAAACTTTTTTAGGTGGGTAAAATACCTGTAAATGTTTTACTAACACTCGAAAATGAGATATTTTTTGTTATTTTGTAGTTTTCAGGTGAAATACAGGAAAGTGACAAGAAACAAGGGAAAAAGGACTTAAAGCGTAAATTCTGAAGAATGTTACGGCGTAACACCAAAAATGGTTACGCCGTAACATAAATTATGCAAGTACAAAGATCAAGGAAGACTTTACAACGTAACACCATATCTAGTTACATCGTAATCCTATATTTGGAAGGAAATCTCATCAAAGTTATAGTTACGGCGTAACATCTTATCCAGTTACGCCGTAACCATGAAGATCCACAAATATGGAATGAAGATCATATACATATGGAAGTTATATGAAAGGTTAGCACGTAACACATATCTGGTTACGCCGTAACAGCTGCTTAATTATGGAATGCCGTGTAAGTTGGTTACGGCGTAACACCTTAATTGGTTACGTCGTAACAGGTTTGATATCTATAAATAGAGGCCTTATTCAAGCTATTCCGACATCACTTCCTCCACAGCCAATTAGAGAGGCGACAAAGGCTTCTAACTTTCAAAGAATTCCACCTAGAGTCTAAAGGAGATCACACTTTACTTACTTTTTGTATTTAATCGTTCAAAATACGAATCCTGTAAGAATTAAAAGTTTTCAATATATGATTTCTTCGATCTCTTACTGTGTTTCCGTTACCATGAGCGGTTAAGCACTTAAAGTGCTGGCCTAGTTATGAATTTACTTTTGTTATGATTGTATCCTGTTAAAATTAATTGGTTTCAATGATATTCCTTTACTATCTGGTAACCATGGGATTTTTTGTAGTACGGGGTTTGGACCATAGCTTGCCCCAATAATAGTTATCTTTCATGATGGGATCCAATGGTAACTAGGGATGAATCACTAACTCCTTCCTGGTGTAGGAACTGACTAGTCACCGGTGCAGCTTTAACACTCCGGTCACCGCACTTATCACTCAATACTTAAAAAGCACATGAACTCTTTTAGAGGGGGTTAATAATATTTATAGGTTATTAGATATGTTTTAGGAATAGTTGGGATTAATCACTACAACCTGGATAACCTACCTCCTAGATGATTCAGGACAGATTCGGAATCGCAGGGAGTATAGGATAGACTGTATATACACATTCAAGTCTATCGACCTTAGAAACCAGTTATGAAACCATAGTTTAACATTGCACAGGAAAGTGTTTTCATAACAATAGTAATGAAGTAACTAGGTTAGCATGTTTTCTCTCTTGATATCTCATATCCTTTTAATTTTAGTTATTTATTTTATTTTAGTTTTTGTATTTCTTTTGATTAAAATCAAAAACCATTTTCAAAACGTGACATTTCAAATTAAAACTAATTACAACTTAGCTCTTGGGACGACCTCGGATTTACCATTCTAAACTACCCACGATCGGGTTCTCTGTCCGTTAGTGCGTCGTTAGGTAGATCGAGTTTTATAAATTTAAAACTTGATAAAAATATATTTTTAAAATAAAATATGCATCAAGTTTTTGGCGCCGTTGCCGGGGAGCTAAAAATTAGTAATAATTTGAATTTATGTATATATTTCCTTTTGTAAATATATTATGCTAGTTTTTCTTGTAAATTTTTAGATATGGAAGATGATGTAGACATTAGCTCGCTCACCATAGAGCAGTACATATCTTTGATTCCAGATGACATTAAACCAGGCATAGTGTACCCTAAGATTGGCGATGACGTTGAATTTGAGATAATGCAAACTTTATGAGGTAATTAAGACGCAAACTTTTTGCAGGCACAGATGATGAAGACGCTTATTAACATGTGCGTACGGTATTAGAGATTGTGGATCTCTTCCACTTCCCTGGCATCACTCACGATGCCTTTATGCTTAGGGGTTTTCCAATTACACTCAATGGACGAGCCTTGAGATGGAAAGATAGGCTTCCAGTAGGGTCATTCACTACATGGGATCTCCTTAAAAAAGAATTTATTTGGAGATATTGTCACCCTTTTATAACTGCCAAGAAATTAGAAGAAATCCGTAATTTCAAGCAAGAAAGGGACGAAACATTGTATTATGCTTGGGAAAGATACAATGATCTACTTTACCAATGTCAGATGCATGATCTGAACTGTCAACAAAAGGTTTATATCTTCTACACTGGATTAGACATCTCCACTCGCAAAATTCTTGACTCTAACGGGTTCATTCCTCTGATGACACCAACACAAGCCCTAGAATCGATACAAGTCATGGCAGACCATTCACATGACTGGTATGATGAAACAACCACTAGGGAAAGAATAACGATGTCCTGGACAACGCTGATGCCATTTACTAAAGTTTTGAAGGGGAACATCTAACCAAGGAGTACTCTCTCAAAAAAAGGATGAGGCATTTAAGCATAGCAGATATATGGAATCCTTGGAAGAAACTATCATCAAATTTTGCAAAACACAATTAAAAAACAGACAGCGGATGATGAAAAGATGAGGAAGATCCTTGAAAACACGGAATCAAACATAAGGGCACTTAAAACTAGGACAAAGAACCTACAGGAAGAAGCTTATCAATTAACCCATAAAGTCCTCACTAATACAGGAGAAAAAGTCAAGGCAATAACGATAATAGGTAAGGAAAACATGAAGGAGCCGGTTCCTCATGACTTACCACCTACGCCGTTTCTAGGACATCTGAAGGAACAAATGGGTATCCCTTACAAAACTCGCAAAACCGTTCGCATGAATGAAAATCCTGAGGAAATTCATAATGCGAAAGCTCAGGATAATGAAGGGGACATGGATGTCAGTTGGGACATTATAATCAAGGATGTAGAAAGGCTGAGGCAATCTCTAACACCTACCACACACACTTTACCCAACCTTGAACCAGTAGGGAAACCATATATACCATTGGGACTAGTCCATGATAGAGATAAAATTGTAAGGGAAGAGGAACAGGATTATGATATTCCTCTAAATGATAGCGTAATGCAACCTTTGACCCCTTAGACAATTCACATCACGCCACTTGACGAAGATTATGTAGCACCGGCTACAAACAAGCAATTAAACAAATTCAAGGAGGAATTTTCTAATATTGCAAAGGTTGCCAAAAAACAATATGATAACCCTAATATGAAGACATATGATTGTGAGACCTTCATTCGGAAATTACTACACCAAGTTAGCCAATCATCAAAGGAAATGAAATCTCAGCAGCAATATGGTTCTAATTTGTTATTCCCCTACCTAGTAGCAAATTTACATAATCATGGTATTCATTGCTACTCTCACTCGCACTTAATCTTAAGTGAGGGAAGGAACACCTTATTACTTGGCAAATAAGGGTGGAGTCAAGCTCGTGACTCAAACAAAAACAAGCGCTTTGTGGGAGGCACCCCATGACTATCTTTCATTCTGCATATTAGTTGGTTTGCATGCTTCTTACTTTATTTTGCAGAACCTAGAAGCTAAAAGGTAATTATCAAGACCGGCTCGACTCATATTCATTTGGTAACCTTACTGAATTTGTAGCAGTTACGCCGTAACCACTATAGTTACGCCGTAACCACTACAGTTACGACGTAATCAATTTCATGATTATGTCGTAACACCTTAAAAACTTAAAAATTTTACCATTTGATTACGACATAACCACTATGGTTACGCTGTAACCTCCTTCTGAAATCTTAAAAATTTATGTTTTAAACATGTCTAAACTATGTATACGTAAATGGACTTTGTGGGTAAGTTCTTTGGAAGCCCTCGCAAGACTAAACTTGTCCACTTAGGCCACCAAGTGGTTTAAAAGGATTGTTGCATATGCTAAATGCAACCGGGATTCCTATGAAAGTGAGTTAGGTTTGTATTTCCTGTACACTTCATAATTCTTGTAGAATGATTTTATGCTTTGGTTTATTTTGTGATCACAGGGGATAAAGAGCTTGCGGGACGACAGAAATAAAGATTTTCGCTAAATTTCAAATTTCAAAGCAATGCTCAAGGAGTTTCTTGTCTTAATTCTACTATTTTCTTATTATTTCATTTCCTTAATGTACAATAGGGACATTGCACAAATCAAGTGGGGGGATGGGAATAGAATTAATACTTGACGTATGCTTTGCCTTTGATTTTCTAGTTTTCTTTGAAAACTTTGCCAATTTTTAAATTTTTGACAAATTTTTCTTAAATAACTAGAATTAATCTTTGCCGAATGCACATTACCTTTTATAATTACTTGGTGAGATTTAAGCCTAATATTCCAAAATATTAAGTGTGCTGGTAGTATTGTAGACTTTAGAACCTGGCGTGTACATCATTTCGAGACCTAATTGATTAGCAGGAATAGATAGTTCAAAAAGGCAACACTTAGAAAATCACCCAAATAGCCTATAAGTGTGTGTTTATCGACTTGTTACACTGACCTGTCGACCTCCCATGATAAACCCTTCGGTTGCACTCATTATTTGTGCAAGATACCCTTAGATCACCCATGTTAAACCAATCTATGTTTTCAACCTACTCTATATGTTTCGTTACACCGTTTCACCTTAGCATACCCTGTAGTCTTTATTTTTCTTTGTGTTGAAATCTCTGGCTACTTAAGTCCATGGTTCGAGGTAATGGGAATGAGAATTATATACTTTCGTGGAAGATCAATCAGTTATGATCTATCAAGACCCCATGTACCCCCACTTTCGACATTGTTTATCTCAAGTGGGGGGATGTACGTGTAATATTGAATGTTGCAAGAGCAATAATTAAAGATATAAACCCCTATAACATTTTCATATTTACCATGAAGAAAAGAGGGTGCAACAAAAAAAGGCCACCCATGTGCTAAAAATGTAAAGATGGTGCAAAATAAAAAATAAAAAAAATGAAGCTAGTAGCCCATAATTGCACCAAAACATCTCTGTAAAATGGAGCTAGTAGCCCATTATTACACCAAGTCATACCAATACTCATGAAGAATGGAGCTAGTAACCCATTATTAAAGATCAGATTTTAGACTTTGACTCTTGGACCTATGGATGGACAGTGGCTAGTTATGACAACCATAGATTACTTTAGACTATTTATTTTGTGTTTTTATAATAACAACCATTAAATGTGTATCCCATGTCTATCCTAACCCTTAATCACCCTTTAAACCATAATACCCTTGTTGCCTTTGAGAGTTATTTAGACCCTAATTCTAACTGGTGCAGACTTGTATACTTTCCAAGCTTATGCTATAACTATGCAATTGAGCGATCACCCTGAAAATGAAACACTTAGCCTAGTGGAGAGCTGCGTAACTTTTTATCCCCTTTTCGTAAGGAGTTCGGCTTTGATGTTTTCTAGCATAAGAGTTTTATAAATTTGTTTCTTGAAGTTATTTTCGAGAAATCTTTATATGAAATGTTTTAATATGTTCTACTTGAGGGCAAGCATAAGTCAAGTGGAGGGATATTTGGTAACATCAAATATTTAATACTTTTTAGTGGCAAAATACCCCCTAAAATACCTGCAAATGTTTCACTAACACTCGAAAATGAGATATTTTCTATTGTTTTGTAGTTTTCAGGTAAAATGCAGGAAAGTGACAAGAAACAATAGAAAAAGGACTTAAAGTGTAAATTCTGAAGAATGTTATGGTGTAACACCAAAAATGGTTGCGCCGTAACATAAATTAAGCAAGTATGAAAATCAAAGAAGACTTTACGGCGTAACACCATATCTAGTTACGCCGTAATCCTATATTTGGAAGGAAATCTCGTCAAAGTTATAGTTACGGAGTAACTAGATAAGGTGTTACACCGTAACCATAAAGATCCACAAATATGGAATGAAGATCACGTACATAGGAAGTTATATGAAGGTTACGGCGTAACGCCATATTTGGTTACGCCGTAACAGCTGCTTAATTATGGAATATCATGTAAGTTGGTTACTGCGTAACACCTTTATTGGTTACGCCGTAATAGGTTTGATATTTATAAATAGAGGCCTCATTCAAGCTACTTCGATATCACTTCCTCTACAGCCAATTGGAGAGGCAACAAAGGCTTCCAACCTTCAAAGAATTCCACCTGGAGTCCAAGGGAGATCACACTTTACTTACTTTTTGTATTTAATCGTTCAAATACGAATACTCTATATGATTTTTTCTATTTCTTGCTGTGTTTTCGTTACCATAAGCGGCTAAGCACTTAAAGTTCTGGCCTAGTTATGAATTTACTGTTGTTTTGATTGTTTCCTGTTAGATTATGGTTTCATTGGATATTCCTTAACTATTGCGTAACCCTGGGTTTTGGTAGTACGGGTGGTTTGGACCTAGCTTGCCCCATTAATAGATTATCTTGTCATGATGGGATCCAATGGGTATCAGGGAGGATCACTAACTCTTTACCTGGTGTAGGAACTGACCGGTCACCGCACTTATCACTCAATACATAAAAAGCATAGGAACTCTTTCAGAGTGGGTTAATAATCTTTACAGGTTATTAGATATATTTTAGGAATAGTTGGGATTAATCACTGCAACCTGGATAACCTACCTCCTAGATGATTTTGGGACAGATTCGAAATCGCAGGGGGTATAGGATAGACTGTATATGCACATTCAAGTCTATCGACCTTAGAGACCAGTGATGAAGCCATAGTTTAACATTGTACAGGAAAGTGTTTTCATAACAATAGTAATGAAGTAACTAGGTTAGCACGTTTTCTCTCTTGATATCTCCTATCCTTTTAATTTTAGATATTTATTTTATTGTAATTTTTCTATTTCTTTCAATTAAAATCAAAAACCATTTTCAAAACGTAACATTTCAAATTAAAACTAATTGCAACTTAGCTCTTAGGACGACCTCGAATTTACCATTCTATACTACCCATGATTGGGTTCTCTGCCCGTTAGTGCGTCATTAGGTAGATCAAGTTTTATAAATTTAAAACTTGATAAAAATATATTTTAAAATAAAATACGCATCACTGATCCATCTGAGTCATAAACGGGAGCTTTGTCTGTCTGAGTACCCGATGTCGATGCTTACTGCAAATTAGCCATTAAAATACAGTTTGCATTGACTTCCTTAATCTCTTCAAAATCTCCTGCAGTAGCCATAAAATCAAATTCCTCAGCTTAGAATTGGATCTCTGCCTCTTCCTTTCGAGCAATCAGCAATTGTGTCTGAAGAAAGGTAGCCTCCCATTTTCTTGGTCCGACTGTGCAGTTCCTAGCAAGATGTCCCAGTCCTCTGCAGTTGTAACACCTTATTTGATTACCATTATTCCCAATTGCATTACCCTCAGCCCGTGCTGCTACAACATTACCATTCCCATTCGGATTCAGATTCTGATTAGCAATCCCAGGAACAACAATAAGCCCATTCTGATTTCCAATATTTTGAATACCCAGATTTTGAACTGCATTTTAAACAACCTGATTCTCGACAGTCTGTATTGCATTATACCCATTCTGATTCCCAACATTCTGCCCAGCATACTGTCTAAACTGATTCCCACCATTACCTCCAACCATCTGCATCTGTCTATTATGAGGGTTTGATGAAATTCTTTGGTTGTTGTTAGTTGGTATTGAGTGGTTTAGTTTGAATGCCTTAGCCATTAGAACAAGTGCCATGTTCATTACAATTGTGGGATCTGTAATGTTTTCGGAATTAAGCATTGGTTGTTGCATATAGTTAGTGTTGAATGATGGTTGTGGGTTAAAGTTTTTATTGGGTTGTTGTTGTTGCATGTAGGTAACTAGTGATGGTTGATCTTGGTGAAACACTAGATAGTTGTAAGGATTGTTAAAATTTGCCATAAGTTCCAAAGGATCATGTGCTCTTGCAAGTTGTTCTGCCCTTAGTTCATTTACTTCCACCTGATTGTATTTCAAGAAATCATACAACTGAGTGTAATCTACTTCATGCAAATCTTTTGTTTGGCGAACAATGGTATCATGGCGTCTCCATTATGGTTGTAAGTTGTTTAGGAAATTGAGATAGATGGCAACATTTTCTGGAAAGTGTTTGTTTCTTTTGAATTCATTCATTAGTTTTGAAAAACGATGATAGTAAGACTCAATCGACTCCCCATCAGTAGAAGTAAACATTTCTCATTCATTAAAAGACTTAGCCTTTTTATCTTGAATCCCAATATCAGAACCTTTCATCATTTGTTGAACACGTAACTAGATCACCTGAGCAGTTTCACAACTATCAACGACAACATAGATGTCTTCAGGAAGACCCATGGGAATAATCAGAATGGCTTGATCATCAGCTTCCATTTTTTTAACTTCTTTTTCAATAAGTTCCTCATCAGTCTGTTCATGAAAGGTTTTAGCAATAGGAACTTCACGATCTGGATTACCTGGTTCAGGAATCATTCGTTTAACATATAGACCATGCATAATGAAGTTGTAGATTAGCTTTCCATTTGGTTTACTCTTTGCATAACAAAGAAGACGAGAAGACCATGGAATATAGTTGTCTTTGTTAAGCATAGGTGGACGGTTTTCAAAACAGCAGCATAAATATCTTGTTGAGTCGACATTGCAAAAGTGATGTTAAATGATATGCAAGGATCGTTTTAGTGATTAGTGATTATGATTGTTCTTGATTAAGTTGAAGTTTTTGAGAAATTCAGTGTATAGATCACCTAATGTAATGGTATAAATTGCTTGTATAAATCACGCGTATAAATCGCCATATTCAAGAAAGCATATAAATCGTCGGATTCAAGATAGCGTATAAATCGCCGTATTCAAGATAGCGTATAAATCGGCGTATTCAAGAAAGCGTATAAATTGCCGGATTCAAGATAGCGTATAAATCGCCGTATTTAAGAAAGCGTATAAATCGCCAGATTCAAGATAGCATATAAATCGCTGTATTCAAGATAGCGTATAAATCGCCGTATTCAAGATAGCGTATAAATTGTCGTATTCAAGAAAGCATATACATCGCCGAAGTAACACGTATAAGTCGCCGAATTCAAGAACGTATAAATCGCCGAAAGGCTCAAATACTTCAAATCACTTAAAGACACAATTTTTGACGTTTTTGTTTGATTTTTCTTGTACAACTTACTTTCCTAAGCCTATTAGAAACATAAAAACACAAACTTTATGCTTTTTAACACAAAAATTTTCGGATCAAGATTTTGGACATAAAAACTTTCGAACAAAAAAAAACTTATAAAAGAAGAAAATTTTGATGTTTTTCTAAGAATTTTAGATACAACTAGCTTATACTAATATGTAAGATGCATAAAAATGAAACCTTTATGGTTTTTGAACACACAAAAAGTAAAAACTCATTGTGGAGTTCGAACCAAACACGCAAAAAAACACAAACCAAACGCACACAAAAATCACCAAAAACTCCTTGGCTCTTGATACCACATGTTAGGTTATAATTTCATCACCTTGACACACAAAATAAGAAAAATCTTAGAGAGAGAAAAAGGGTTTAGAGAGAGAAATAAAAGAAAGAAAAATGGTGACTTCTATTATGAGAAAATGAGAAGCAACACCCTCCCTAACAAGCTAGGGAGGGGTATTTATACATGAAATGAGGCATGGCCTCTTAGGGTTTATGTTGGGCCTTAATGGGCCGTGACTAGCTTACTAATGGGCTTTAGTCTGACACTTAGGCCCAATTAGCTTAAATGAATTCCCGTAAACTACGTTTTCCTATACAAGGCTCGGGAATAATAATGACCATCACTTTACGTAAAAATACAGCTAACACTTCCCTTTCTCTCTCTAAACTTAATAATATGGCTAATCATTTCTTTTATCCTCCCCGACCTCCGGATCGTTGTTTATGATGTGAATATTATTATTAACAGTACCCTAAGGAGTGTCCTCAGTGAGACACCTATAATTCGACATGGTATACGCTTGTTGGCCTTCTTGGCACCAATCCTGGACGGGGATGTCAATCCAATAGATCTATTTATAATACTCGCGCTAACTTGACCCGTACGGTCGGTCAAGAAATTAATGGTTCATGATAACTCGGGCATAGTGGATTATCGCTATTTAGGCTAATCCATAATCATTTGAAAGAGTAGTAAAGTACTTGCGTCCAAATGTAAAACAAACAATGTATCTCACCCTGAGATTTGTAAAGTAATTGTAAGCAGGTAAAAGCGGGGCTCTAAACTCACCTTAAGTGATGGAATCGATATTGGGAAAAATCAACAATGAATATCGTCACAAATAGCCGGTATGTAACCTATTTAAATATAGGTCGATTAAGAATAATGAAATAGAAATAAAATAAAACAATTTATTTTATATCGTTATATCACCACCTAATAGTTTTAGTTTTAGTTTATTAATTAAAATGATGTTTGTGTTAAGTTTAACATTTAATTTCTAAGTATAAATATCTACCTTTGTAATATTTTCTAATTGTCCAAAAATTAATTATAATCTATTTCGCTTGATTTTCTATTTTTATTATCTCTAAAATGACAAAATATAAATAGTCTAATTAATTTATAAAATTAATATTTATAAAGTTTAAAACGCGTATAAATGTTACTAGCCGGGTACACGCGCAATGCGGTGGCGGGTACCCGATAACTAAATATAGTGGCGAGCAAACGTTGTTCAGTTAGTCAATCATGTATGTATAGAATTCACAAATCAACTTTTTTTTATATAAAGCAGTAGAGATACATACTATTAAATAAGCGGTTTCAACATTAAATGTGTGTAACCACCTTGACCTTCAACACTAACTTAAAGACTATGATTATGGTAATGTAACCACTATGAATTCATGGAGGAGATTATGAGACTAATGCTCATAACTCCTTTTGACCAGGAGTTACAAACTCTTTTAAATGACATAAACTGAAAATATAGATTGATTGTTTTTTTTGTAGACAAAGGATTGATTGTGTGTATATAACATGGGTACAAAGTGATGTTACTTGTGCCTTTGTTAACCAAACCAGAACATTGTTTTGTAGACTGGATATACAAACTTTACTAATATAAATTAAGCGATCTATATTTAAATGAACCCTCATTCTCCCATACAGCCATACTCCACCAGCCCACCACCATCCTCCCAAACCCTTTCTCTTCCTCATTTCTTCACCATAACCAGAAAGCATAAAAAATTATATCGAGTTCATTTAGTTTGGTGAATACATTAGGTATTTATAGAGTTTACCTTAAATTTAATAGAAAACTTGAAAAACATCTTCAAATACAAATAATTTTAGGATTGCGAAGTTAACTGCTAAACTTAAGGCCAAACATAATTCATACCGAACATGCCAACAAATATAATTCTTACATAATGTTGTATCAACATGAGTGGAGCAGAACATGTCCTACTGAAGAGCTAAGCATTTCACTGGGAGTCACTTAAACATCACTGGAGTCGTGCGTTTTATTAACACATGTTGGAAGTGGTGGCGGCGGATCAGGTTGCTAGATAAAAAGTGTGTGTATTTTAGGTTTTGAGAGAGAAAGATGAAAATGATATGAAGTTGTTTATTTGTTTGGAGGGTTTTATATCTGGTGTCATGGGCTGTTACGAATAAACATGTTAATTAAGATGTGTAATGGGCTGTTACAAATAAATATTTTAATGGATTGTTACAATATTGAGTGGCTATAAAGACATGTAAATGGGCCGTTACATTTTAAATGGATATGAATGTTGGAGTGTTACAAAGTTACAAAATTTAAAACGTTTATATTAATGTGATAACTTTTTTCAGATTCTATAATTAGTAATCTTTTTTACTTAATTTTTTAAGACTTTTAAAAATAGATGGGTTAAATGCTTTATAAAGTAGTATAGATATAGATATAAGTGATACTATGTTATTTCTTAAGGTTTTTATAACTCAAACGGACCAGAAAACGTCCTAAAACTTTTCTAATCCTAACAACAAAGACACTTAAGAAAATATGTGCAGGAAATTTTATGGTAGTTTCATAAAAATAGTCCAAGTTTGATTAAGTATTACTCTTCCGTGTTACACTTTTTGGCTTCAAAACTCGTGATATTTTACCGAAAAATCATTCCGAACAAGTTTCTAGTTTTACACTTAAGCCGGTTCGGAACTGTCAAACTCACGAAATTAAAATCTGACAGATTACCCATTTTTATAGAAAATAACTGCACTTGTCGGTATTGTTTCAAATCTTGTTTTGAGCATAACTTCTTCATTTTACGTCTGTTTTTTGCATTCTTTATACCTACGGATTCGTATTAAAACGTACTATCATATTGTTAAGGTTTTAATTTGTCAAAACCTCTATCATACTGTTCGAAACAGGCTGATAACAAAGGTGTTTTATGCACTTTAAAACTATAACTTTTACCTCATATTCCGACAACAACATCCTCTAATTATAACACTTTCAACTTCTTCAAAAACAACATCATCTACTAACCTAATCCCATCCAACTCATCTCAATATTATAAATAAAACTCCAAGATCAAAAATAATTTATAAAATCAAACAAACTAATGTATGAACAAATAATTAACAATAAGTTTATAAATTTAACTAGTACTTGCAACATATCAAAATAAGTATTTTTGAATGTTCCAACATGTTTGCTATTTATATTTCATCCATGTGTAAGTATTAACATATTTATCTATATACTTAATTTTCTTAAACACTTGTTAAAATACAAACTAAGTGGTGATATAACTTGTAAATAAAATGTACACAACTAAGAAATATATGAAATAAAAGTTAAAAAAAAATGTAAACCCCAATGAGACAAATGAAGAGGTTTTGCAAGATGGGAAATCAAGAATCACCCAAGAAACCTTTAATCTTTATTTAACCCTTACCACTGAACTTGCAAAATATTGACCAAGACTTGACTCCACCCTTTTTCTTGTTTGTGTTGGCTACCGAGAACCCAAGAGAGAAAAAAAGAAGAATTTTTACTAGTGTTGTGGTGAATGAAGTATGTTAGGTATGGTTTCTTATATAGGAGTAGTTTAGGCAAGTTTTAAATCTCATTTTGGCTTGAATAGGAGCACTTCGGCTTGAAATAGGATGACATCTTTTGAGCCTTATGCTCTTGTCGTGTCTTGGCACCAAGAAAAATAGATAGATGGTGTTTTGGTTCAAGTAAACATCACATGTTAACATAAGAGAGTGTTTATCATAAGAATAGTAATTACTAGTTCCCAATGATGTCTCATTTGCCTAAAATGGTTGCTTAGGTGGTGGCAAGGGAATAAAAAAGAAACATGTGTGCTTAATTTTTAGTATTATGAGTTATTTTTATGCATGCATATGAATAAATATGAAAGGTGTTGGCTAGTTGCATGCATGAGTGTAAATGTATACGTAAAAGTTTTACGTACAAGTGTGAAAATAAAATGTGAAAAGTTGTAAATTATCCTCGTAATAATTATATCACACATAATTGACGTAAACTTTTATTTGTTTAATGCTGGTTTACGTTTTTTGTTGATTTTTAATTTACGCGATTTAACTTAACGGTTGTGAATAAAAGTAAACGCGTAAAAGTCCAAAGTAAATAGTTGTGAGTTTAATGTCGTAAAATGACCTGAAAAAGTGTGTTGTCACAGTATTTCCGTGTTAAAAGAATTTTGTCCTGAAATTCAGTTCGAGTCGCCTTCCGGTGTGGTTTGACAAAGTGGTGCGGGTACTTGCTATGGATTACTTATTTTAATCTTCCAAAAACGTGGTAACCAACTTCGTTTTCTTAATGTAGAGAGTATCACCGGTACGAATTTTAACTCCTTGTTCATACTATGAAGATTTTTGTTTTCAACGTCCTCCTCCTTAATTGCTTTAGCTTGAGCGTTCAAGATTTGTGTCGGCAGATTTAAATTTTTCGTCATGACCGAAGTTTAACCCTTAGTGGCCTTCTGCGTTCCTTTCGGGTTAAAGTATCAGTTACGATATTTTCCCTTCCAAGGTGATAACGAATCCATACCTATGATGGCGTCACAACTACTAAGTTTTACAGTAATACGTCGACATTAAATGGGTAATTTAGTAAATTCCTTGATGATGGCTAAACTCGTTAGCGGATCGTCCTAGGGTGACTAGTGATGTGTCTCGACTTTTTGACATAAAATTCCGCGTAAGGTGATGTCAATCATATGCAGTAAGGTGGAGTAAAGGTGTACTTAGTTACTATGATTACTAATTCAGTTTCTCGTGACAGCCATGTTTTATGAACACGCACCAAAAAACTTTGCTTTTCAGGGATATAAGTAGAGAATTGATTTTTACAAAAATTTTAAGGTGACTACTCCCAGCATGGCATGGTCCTTCCTGAATTAGACATAGGTGATCAGGCTATGTATAATTGAGGACTAACGATGCAACGCTCATTTTTGTCAAACTAACGTTACGTATAAAGTAGTATCAAAACAGTTTTATAAGATGACAAAATAATTCACCTAATGAAAGTAAGGTAGTTTATAGGATGATAGTAAAATAGCTCGTACGGTGATAGTAAAATAATCTATGTAGTTTCATAAAGTCAAAACAAAACAACCTATAAAGTGATGGTCACATGGTTTTTGAGATGTTTGTAAGGTATTATATAAGATGTCAAGAAAATAGTTTATAAGTTGATGGAAAAATAGTAACTTAGTTTATAGATTAATGAAGAAATAGTTTATATAGTAAATTAGTTTACAATATAATAGTTTAATAGTTTACAAGTGTTGGTAACTTAGTTTATCATATTTCAGCAAAATGGTTTATAGATGGTCGTAAAATAGTTTATGATATGGTAGCAAATTAGTTCGTAAAATGGTAGCGAGTTATTTTATATAGGATGGTGAATAGTTTATGAAATAATCGTGAAATAGTTTATAAGTGATAGTAAAATTTTCATAAAATGATGGTAAAACAATTTTCATATTGATAATAAAACATGTTATTAGGTAGTAGTAAAATGGTTTATATGATGGTAGGAAAAATAGTTTATAAAGTGACAGTTTACTAAATGGTGGTAAAATAGTAAAATAGTTTTTAAGATGGTAGCAAATGGTGTATAGAAAGGTTGTGATAATGTTTATAAGATGACGATAATTTTAATGAGTAGTTTACATAATTAAGTTTCGAAACAAAATGTAACTAACGGAATTGTCATAACATATAAATTGGTAGAGGATTTAAAACATCCATACGGTACAACGAACTTATAGAAAATTACAAAATAGATCTCTTAAGAGAATAGAGTCTTAGAAGGTTTCGACTTAGGTTTTACTAGGCCAGACGAGAAAATCTCTCATTACGCATTGGCTTTATCTTCAACGTTGATAGAGGACTGGTCGGCTTCTCCTCCTCTCAAGGCATACACCCTTCCACACGCTTCACTACTTCTAGCTTGATTCCCACGGTTCTGGTTTTTTAATTTCTGACACTCACTACGGTAGTGCCCTTGATTCCTACATTCAAAGCAAGCGAGAGTTCTTTGATTGTTTGCAGTGGTAGGACTCCTACAATCCCTTGTCAAATGGCCAACTCTTTTATAGTTCGCATACATTACAATGCACGGGCCATTGTGTTGAAACTTGCACTTGTTGCACAATGGTAGAGTTACAACATACTCCTTCTTCTCACTAGGCCCGGTAGAATAAGCCCTAGCTACATTTTGCCTCTTGTAAGGCGGTTGTTGTGAATTGTTGTCTCTTGAGTTGTTATCTATCATTCTTTTGTTGTCAGCTTGCCTATCAACATAGGTACGAACATTTTGGTCCATCAAATCATTTGCCAACTCGATCACTTCTTGAAGCGTCTTTGGTCTAGCTTACATTACATTTCCTTGAATATTGTCCAGAAGTCCACCAGTATACTTCTCTACTTTGTCAGATTCTTCGGGGAGCATGCTTGCACATAACAAAGCAAAATCTTAAAAATGTTGTGTATAACTCACAACATCGGTACCTTTCACTTTCAGATTCCACAACTCAATTTACAACTTCTTGATGTCACTCCTTAGACAGTAAGAATCAGTCATCTTCTTCATCAAAGTCTTCCACGGCATTTCATAGGCTGCATCATGCCCAACAATTCTAACCTAGGAATTCCACCACGTTAATGCACCGCCCAGTAAAGTACAAGTGGCATACTTCACTTGACACTCCACAGTACAGTTGCTGATATGGAAGACAGATTCTATCTTCTCAAACCAGTGGGCTAATCCTACAGCCCCTTCACTCCTCTTGAAGCTAAGAGGTTGACAGTTCAAGAACTCTTTGTACGTGCACCCACGAGTAGTGTGCGACGTCCTTCTACTGCCACTTCTTGAATTATGGCTTCCATCTCCATCGTGGTTTCCATTTCCACTGTTCTGTTTAGCATCATAAGTTGCCAACGCATCAGCTACACCTTGGGCTATTAGTTCCTCAATAGCGGCTGCGCTCATACTATTTTTAGTTGGTGGCAATTTTCTTCAAAATCAGAGGAGTAAAAAGAATAAAATAAAATTAGTCTAGTTCTAAAAGTCATGCTCCAAAGATGAAATGTTGCGAGGTGACAGGTTAAAGTCGTATTTGAATTAATTGGCATGATTCTAGGCGATGGGTCATAAGATGGCGTAAGTGTTTTAACAGTATGAGGCGGGTGCTTAAACTCAAAGTTGAATGGTAAGGTAACTAGTGGGATCGACGGACTGTGACAAGTTTTAATGTTATGTAAATGGTATTATGTAAAATCATGAAAGAGTTTTAAAGACCTTGGTGTCATTCACAATGTCTTGAGAAAAGTTCTAGTATTTGTATAAATAGCATTATATAAGACAATTGTAAAATATACGCAAGGGAAGGTAAGCACATATATAAGTCATGTAAGTAAGTAGTTTAAGCAAGTAATGTAAGCAAGTGATATATGCACATGAAAAAGTTTTATGTGATGGAATATTTATGAAAACGGTTATAGTCTAGGTAAAATATACAACATAGTTCTCTATAACCTTGGCTCTATATACCATTCTGTAACACTCCCAAAATGGGTCGCAGCGAAAATATGTTTGGGAGCGTTACTTTATAATACAATAACACAAGATATAAGAGAACGACCTCTAAATGAGTCGTTTGAAAGATAACCTCGTTGATTTGATTGAAATTGAATAAATTATAACATTTGTCCCAATAGGTTGCATCAAACAGTAAAGCATAGTTTAATACAACGAGGAATATAGTTTTAATGCAAGCAGAAAATCCATGAATGTATTCTTGAAAAGTTTAGACTCCAATGCACATCAAGAACGTCAAGCAGCTTATTCACCTGAGAAATACATGCTTAAAAGTATCAACATAAAGTTGATGAGTTCATAGGTTTAGTTAATTATAAAGGTTGGACCGCAAGATTTCAGGTGTGTAATAATGTAACACATACAATATCACAAAAAGTAATTACGATTGCACTAAGCTCATGACACCAAGACTACGACAGTATAAGTATGCCAATCAATTTTATACGATCAAAGTACCCTAGGGAATGTCCTCAGTGAGACACCCATAATCCGACATGGTATACGCTTGTTGGCCTTGTTGGCACCAATCATGGACGGGGATGTCAATCCCAATAGATCTATTTATAATACTCGCGCTTACTTGACCAATACGATCGTTAAGAAATTAATGGTTCATGATAACTCGGGCATAGTGGATTATCACTATTTAGGCTAATCCGTAATCATTTGAAAGAGTAGTAAAGTACTTGCGTCCAAATGTAAAACAAGCAATCTATCTCACCCCGAGATTTGTAAAGTAGTTGTAAACAAGTAAAAGCGGGGCTATAAACTCACCTTAAGTGATGGAATCAATTTTGGGAAAAATCAACAATGAATATCATCACAAATAGTCGGTATGCAACCTATTTAAATATAGGTCGATTAATAATAATGAAATCAACATAAAATAAAACAATGTATTTTATATCGTTATATCACCACCTAATAGTTTTGGTTTTAGTTTTAGTTTTAGTTTTAGTTTATTAATTAAAACGATGTTTGCGTTAATTTTAATATTTAACATCTAAGTATAAATATCTACCTTCGTAATACTTTCTAATTGTCCAAAAATTAATTATAATCTATTTCGCTCGATTTATTATTTTTATAATCTCTAAAATGATAAAATATATATAGTCTAATTAATTTATAAAAATAATATTTATAAAGTTTAAAACGCGTATAAATGTTATATAAGTGATACTATATTAATTCTTTAGGTTTTTATAACTCAAACGGACCCGAAAACATCCGAAAACACCATTTTGTAATCCTAACAGCAAAGACACTTAAGAAAATATGTGAAGGAAATTTTATGGTAGTTTCATAAAAATAGTCAAAGTTTGATAAAGTATTACTCTTCCGTGTTACTCTTTCGGGCTTCAAACCTCGTGATACGTTACCGAAAAATCATTCCGAACAAGTTTCTAGTTTTACACTTAAGCCGGTTCGGACCCGAAAGGGTCAAAATCATGAAATTAAAATATGACAGATTACCCATTTTTATAGAAAAAAACTTCACTTGTCGGTATTGTTTCAAATTTTTCTTGAGCATAACTTCTTCGTTTTACGTCTGTTTTTCGCATTCTTTATACCCAAGGATTCGTATTAAAACGTACTATCATATTTTTAAGGTTTTAATTTGTCGAAAAGACCCTATCCTACTATTCGAAACTGGCTAATAACAAAGGTGATGTATGCACTTTAAAACTATAATTTTTACCTCATATTCTGACAACAACATCCTCTAATTATAACACTTCTAACTTTTTCACAAACAACAACATCCACTAACCTAATCCCATCTAACTCATCTCAATATTATAAATAAAACTCCAAGATCAAAAATAATTTATAAAACTAAACAAACTAATGTATGAACAAATAATTAACAATAAGTTTATAAATTTAACTAGTACTTGCAATATATCAAAATAAGTATTTTTAAATGTTCCAACATGTTTGCTATTTATATTTCATCCATGTGTAAGTATTAACAACATATTAATGTATATTCTTGATTTTCTTGAACACTTGTTAATATACAAATTAAGTTGTGATATAACTTGTAAATAAAATGTACACAACTAGGAAATATATGAAATGAAAGTTAAAAAAAGAATGTAAACCTCAATGAGATGAATGAAGAGGTTTAGCAAGATGCGTAATCAAAAATCACCCAAGAACCCTTTAAACTTTATTTAACCCTTAATAGTGATACTTGTAAAATATTAACCAAGACTTGACTCCACCCTTTTTCTTGTTTGTGTTGGTTGTCGAGAACCCAAGAGAGAAAAAAAGAAGAATTTTTACTAGTGTTGTGGTGAATGGAGTATGTTAGGTATGGTTTCTTAAATAGGAGTAGTTTAGGCAAGGTTTAAATCTCATTTTGGCTTGGATAGGAACACTTTGGCTTGAAATAGGATGACATCTTTTGAGCCTTGGGATCTTGCCGTGTCTAGGCACCAAGAAAAAGGGATAGATGGTGTTTTGGTTCAAGTAAACATCACATGTTAACATAAGAGAGTGTTTAGCATAAGAATGGTAATTACTAGTTCCCATTGATGTCTCATTTGCCTAAAATGGTTGCTTGGGTGGCGGCAAGGGAATAAACAAGAAACATGTGTGCTTAATTTTTAGTATTATGAGTTATTTTCATGTATGCATATGAATAAATATGAAAGGTGTTGGCTAGCTGCATGCATGCATGAGTGTAAATGTATACGTAAGCGTTTTACGTACAAGTGTGAAAATAAAATGTGAAAAGTTGTAAATTATCCTCGTAATAATTATATAACACATAATTAACGTAAACCTTTTGTTAGAAATACGAAAAAGTATCGGTCACTTCTAAAATGTCGTTTAGTAGCTCGTAGTTAATATTTAGAACTTAGCTAAGCTAACTGGGCCAAGCCCATGGGACACAAGCCCATGGCCGGCTATGTAAACATATATAAATACCCTTTCCATGCCATGGAAAGGGTTGTTGGTTTATTTTCATAATACACATTCCTTTTTCTCTCTAAAGTGTCCAACCACTCTCCCTCTCTCTCTAGATTTCTTCATTTCATTTCATAGATTGTTGTATGTTTGATATTCTACAATTGGTATTAGTCGTCATAGGGTGATATCATGAGATTGTGTGCGTTTAGATCGTGTTTTTTGATTCATTTTTGGGTCACGCGTGCGTAATAATCAAACATTAAGATTGTATGTTTAAAAACCTTAAAGTTTATGTTTTTAAGCAAGATCTAAACCTAATATACTTAGTTGTACAAAAGGAATCAAGGAAAAACGTCAAAAGGGTGATTTTTAGGTGATTTTAAGCGTTTTATTTCTGTGCTACGTATCTGATGAATCATGCAATTTATGTTTGAATTGTGTGATTTATGTTAGTGTAACACTTATGCGATTTATGTTATATTATGCGAAACAGGTTGTGTAATACTCATGCGAAATACGTAAGTGTGCGAAATAAAACTCTGCCAAAATTGTAACAGGTGTGCGAAATATGTCAATGTAATAGGTGTGCGATTTATGTTTGTGTGCAATTTATGTATTGTAATAGGTGTGCAAAACAGGTTGTGTAACAATCGTGCGAAATAAGTAATTATGCAAAACAAGATTCTGTCAAAATTTCATAAACCGTGTGAAACATTACAACACCATAAACTGTACGATATATTACAAGATCATAAAACGTGCGAAACATTACAAGGTCATAAAACCTGCGAAATATTACAAGATCATATCCGTTCAAAACATTGCAATTTTCAGCAAAAGTTATTTTCAACGGTTTGTCTTAGCTTTATAAAATCCAATGAAATACTTAGCAATTTTCTCGGTTTTAGTTAAGATTTGAAAAATCCCGTGAAATACCAAGCTTAATCACCTTCAATAACAACTCCTTAAAATAATTCTCCTTTATCTCTGATCGATCAAATTTCATCTTTTCATATAACAATCAATTGAAAATGTTTACTTTAGCAGAGTACATGATAGTTGCTGGTGCCAAAAACCGTCCTCCCATGCTTGACAAGAAAATGTATAACTCATGGCAGAGTCGTATGTTGCTATACCTCAAAGCAAAGAAAACCGGTAGGATTATGCTTGAATCTATTCAAAGTGGACCTATTGTCTATCCGACTATTGAAAAAAATGGTCAAGTTTGTGACAAGAAGTATGCAAAACTCACTGAACAAGAAAAGCTTCAAGATGATTGTGATGTTCAAGCACTCAACATTGTTCTTCAAGGTCTCCCACCAGATGTGTATGCTCTTGTCAGCCATTGTCAGTCTGCTAAAGATATCTAGGATAGAGTCAAGTTACTCATGCAAGACACTAAACTTTCATATCAAGAACGTAAATGTAAACTGTATAATGAGTTTGTGAAGTTTACTTCAATCAAGGGTGAATCACTTCATGAGTATTACTTGCATTTTACTCAACTCATTAATGATATGCACATCATTGGCATAACAATGCAGCAAGTTTAAGTGAATACAAAATTTCTGAATGCTCTTCAACTTGACTGGAGCAAGTTTGTTACCGATGTTAAGTCAGAAAAGAACATGTACAATACCAACTTTGATCAATTGTATGCATATTTGAGTCAACATAAGGGACATACAAATGAAGCACGAATGATGCATGACAGATATCCAGATCCTCTTGCATTGGTTGCTAATCATCAAACTTAGTCAAATTATGTTCAGTATCCACGACAGCTATCATCAATTCATCAATTAGCTCATTCTTCTCAACCATACCTACCAACTTATGAAGCACCTCCGCATCCACAACAATATCAATATGCTTACCAGCCTCAAATCAGTTTTCCAACACCATCAGTTCCCCTTAAATTTCACCTTAACCACAAACTGAGTTTCCTTAATTAGACTCAGGTCTTGCTGTTATAGTATTTCTACCATGAGATGATCCAATTGCTTGTCACAACAAAGCAATGGCATTTATGTCGACTGTAGTTGCATTACGTTTTCCTTCAACCAATAACCAACTCAGAACGTTTTCCAATCCACGAAACCAAGCTACCATTCAAGATGGCAGGGTTACTGTTCAACAAGTTTAAGGAAGACAGGGTCAGAGTTTTGCTGGTACAGGAACTAAGGGAAATGCTACAAGTTCAGGGGAAATGCAGTTGGTCAAGCAAGGGTTGTTAAGTGTTATAACTATCAGGGCAAAGGGCATATGGCAAGGCAGTGTACTAAGCTAAAAAGGCTAAGGGTTTCTGCATGGTTCTAGGAAAAGATATTGCTGGTTCAAGCACATAAATCGGGTTAATTTTTAGATGAGGAATAGTTGGCATTTCTAGCAGATCTAGGAATTCCAGATGGTCAAGCTATTCAGACAACAATTCCTCAGAATACTGCTTTCCAGATTGATAATCAAGATGCTTATGATTCCGACTGTGATGATATCTCTTCAGCAAAGCGGTTCTCATGGCTAATCTTTCAAGTTATGATTCAGACATCCTCTTTGAGGTACCACAACATGACTCTTATTAAAATGATGATATGGTTAATCAAAGTGTGCAAGAGACGCGACATTTTGAACAATCTGCTATTGATTATGTTCCAAATAACGACATAACAAGTGATAGTAATATCATTTCTTATGATCAATATCTGTAACAGACGTAAAATACGATTGTTCAAGATACTAACTCTTCTGAAAAACAAGATTCTTTGATAATATCTATGTTTGAACAGATGTCTGAACAAATGTCTAATCAAGTAACTCTTTAGGAAAAGGTTAATCAGGAGACCATAACTGGTAATGAATCCTTTACCGCTGAGCTTGAAAGATATAAGAAATGAGTCAAAACTTTTGAACAAAGATTTAATGTTTATTTGAGCAGTCGTGAAAAAATGATTGATTCACAAATGGATGACATGATTCGGGAGAAGTGTGTACTTAAGCAAGAAATTAACTCACTTAAACAGACTCTTTCTAAACAAATCAAGGAAAAAGAATCGTTATTGCAAACATTTACTGTTTTCAAAAAGGAATCCAAAGAAAAAGAAAATAAAAATATGGACAGAGAAATTAATTTAGAAAATAAAATAAAAGAACTAGATAATATTGTTTATAAAGTGGGTCAATCTGCGCAAACAGTGCACATGCTAACGAAACCACAAGTTTTTTATGATGATACTCACAAACAAGCTCTTGGTTATTAAAATCCGTTTTATCTTAAGAAAGCTTAACGGATTAGGCCAACGTTGTATGATGGAATTGTGATATCTAAGAAACATAATGTGATTTATGTGGTTGATGAAGAAGAGACTTTGATTTTAGAGAAAGAGAGTCGATCAAAAATGCTTGCAAAACAAAGTGATCTAATTTCAAAACAAAAGAAAATTAATATTTATCCAATTAATTATAATGAGTTGAATAAATTGGCTGAAGATTTTGGAAAATGTTTTGTTCCACAAATGCAATTGTCTGCAGAACAAGCTTTTTGGTTACCGCTTTCAAAACCCTAAGTCTGAACAACTTGATATTATTCAAAAACCAGTGGAAATAGAGGTCCCTAAAGAACTTCCAAAGGTAAGTTTGGTAAAAACAAGTTTTCAAAAGCTAAAAAATCACCTTACCAGCTTTGACAAGGTGGTGAAAGTAAGAACCACACCTAATGCAATAACTAAGGGTTCATGGGGTTTTGAGAACACCAAAAAGGTTTTTAAAGAAGAAGTCATTCCATTTATAAAATTTTTACGAGCGTCATTTAAAGATTTTAAAAATGGTCTACACAGTGAACTTAATGAAGTGAAAATGGTGTTTAACCAAATGGAAGCGGCTGTTGATCAGTGTTCTGTAGACAAGAAATAATTTGATATTCAAAAGAAAGAACTTTCGCCTGATAATGATCGACTCTTGAACCATATTATCTGTCAAGATATGATGAACATTATAATGCATGTTGATTATGTACTTGCTAATGTGTTACTTGTTGATAATCAATGTCTTGTGAATGATAATCTTGAAATTGAGAGATTAGAGCAGGAAAATGATCACTTATATAAACTTATCTTATCTTAAGATATAGTTCACATTTGTGTAAATTCTCTTGCTTCACGCAATGATTGTCATGAAATGCAACAAGATTATATCGATGAATATAATGAGAATCTAATGCTTAAGGCTGAGTTAGCCAAAAAGGGACAAATGGTTGAAAATACAATTTTTGATGAAGTTGTACTCAGATGTTCACGACTTGAAAATCGTAATGTTAATCTTGAACTTAAATTACAACATCAAAAAGAGAGTTTTCTGCTTAACAAACCATTAAATAATCTAGAAGCTCCTAAAATTCCAAAAATTTTCTAAATAAATGAATGGCAAGCTAGGCTAGATGAAAAAGATGTCTCAATTGCTAATTTGAGGAAACATATTGAGAGTTTAAAAGGAAAGAATGTAGTTGAAAAATATGTCCGACTGAATAATCTCAATGTGATTGCTCCCAGAATGTTTAAGCTTGATTTAGCACCTCTAGCTCCTAAACTATTGAACAATAGGGATGCTTACATAGACTATATTAAGCACTCTCGGGAACATGCTGACACTCTTCGTGAAATAGTCAAACACGCTAGAGCCCTAAGACCTTTAGATAGTAATTTAGACTCTACCTATAAGATTGTTCAACGAATCCAGGAGGTGCTAGTTTATGTTAAAGCTACATGCCCTAGTTTAACAAAACATAGTGAAAATTTGGTTGCTATCACACCATTGAATAAAAACAAGAAAGTTAGGTTTGCAAAAACTGCCACATCATCTAGTAGAAACCTAAACACATGCAGATTCCCACAAAACACAAGATTATAACAAACCTATGTTGCCTTCTACATGAATGAAGAGTTCTACTTGTGCTAGCAGATCCCAACCCTTAGGGAGTACCAAGACTAATAGGATCTCGCCATCAACCAGTAGCAACCTGATGAATAAAGTAGAAGCCCACCCTATGAGCGTTAAATCTAATTTAAATAAAAATAATTGTGTTATTGAACCTATTTATGATTTGAATGTTAAGCATACAAAGCTAAATGCGAATTCTGAAGTAATTTGTGTTAAATGTAATAAATGTATGTTTGATGCAAATCATGATATGTGTTTTCTTGAATTTGTTAATGATGTAACTATGCATTCTAAATCTAAATCTACTAAGAAGAGCAAAAACAAGAATATTTAGAAACCAACTGGAAAAGTGTTTACTGATATTGGTTATAGGTGGAACCCTATAGGACGGACCTTCACTATAGTTGGAAATATGTGCCCTTTAAATAGGATCTCCTCCACTAATGTAGTACCTCTTAAGGAAAACACTTCAAAATCAGTAATTACTCAAAATCCAGAAGTTAAGGTTTATAGCTGGAGACTCAAAGTAATAAAAACTATAGGTTCGAGTAGCAAATCTAAGATTATAGAATCTAAGATTTCTAACAACTCGAAACCCAATCAATCTTGGGGATCCAATGCTTCAAATGTTCCATCTTCTTCTCTTGTTGATTTCAAGTTGTCTAAATTGTTCTTTGGTATTTGGACTCCAGATGCTCCAAGCATATGATAGGGAACCGCTATCAGCTCATCAACTTTGTTCAAAAATTTCTAGGTACTATCAAATTTAGAAACAGTCAGATTGCAAAGATTATGCGCTATAGAGACTATTAGATGGGAAAAGTTACGATTTCTCATGTTTACTATGTGTAAGGCTTAGGACACAACTTATTTTCCATTGGCTAATTTTATGATTCTGATCTTGAGGTCGCGTTTCGTAAACACACTTGCTACATTCGTGACTTAGAAGGTGTTGACCTACTCAAAGGATCAAGGGGCTCAAATTTATACACTTTATCTCTGGAAGATATAATGTTGTCCTCTCCTATTTGTCTCTTGTTTAAAGCCTCAAAGACAAAGTCTTGGTTATAGCATCAAAGGTTATCACATTTGAACTTCGACTATATCACTTGTTGAGAATAAAGGCTTCTCAAGTTTCTACTGCTAGGTATAAGAGTTTCTACTGCTGGTTGAAGAAACTACTGCTGGTGAAGATTAGAGAAAATAGTCTAAGTCATTAGTACTGTTAGTATAATAGTTAGTGTTGCCAGTACAAAGTGTTAGTATTGTCAGTTTATTAGTACTGTTAGTTATGTAGTTAGTGTTGTTAGTTATAATAGTTAGTACTGCTTATGTGATATGCATGAGATATATTAGGAATATATATGCATTATCAGTAGATGCGTTTTGTAAGCCCATTAGGGTTTCTTGGTGTATAAAAGAAACCCTAAGGCATAGTTAGAGATATAGATCTAGAAGTCATTTCTGATAGTTAGTATTCACAGTTACAAGGTTATTCTGTAACTTTGATTGTGTTCATTATATTGAAAGTTTAGTAAGATCTTGTTTTACTGTTTCATTGTTCTTCTTAGTATTACAAACTAGTTTCCGCATAGTTTGTAGTATTCATAATCTTAGTTTCTATTATAGTTGTCTTGGATCTATCCAACACAACTAAGCTTTAACAAGCTAAGTAAGATCTGTTCAAAAGGGATTAACAAGTAGTATCAGAGCTTGTTGAGAAACTTTGAATAAGAAGAACACTAACTTTACTCAAGATCTATTAGTCAAAGAAAAGATAGAGTCACAATCAAAAACTACCAAAACGGTGTCTGCACTAAAACTTCCTGTACTCAAAACTAAGGAGTATGATCTATGGAGCATGAGGATGAAATAATACCTTACTTTCACTAATCATGCCCTTTGGGAGGTAATAGTAAATGGTGATTCAGTTTCACCAATTGCATCAGCTAGTGCTGGTGTTGAAGGTCATATTCCTCCTAAAACTGCTGAACAAAAGCTAGCAAGGAAAAATGAACTAAAAGCAAAAAAGCACTCTTATGCTAGCTATTCATGATGAGCACCTAGTGAAGTTTCATGCCTGCAAGGATGCAAAGTCCTTATGGGAAGCAATCAAGAATAGGTTTGGAGGCAACAAGGAATCATAAAAGATGCAGAAGACCATTCTCAAGCAGAATTATGAAAACTTTGCTACATCAAGTCAAGAAGGACTGGATAAAACCTATGATAGGTTTCAAAAGCTCATCAGTCAACTTGAAAACCATGGTGAAGTTATCTCTCAGGAGGATGCAAATATGAAGTTGTTAAAAAGTTTACCATCAGCTTGGAACAATATTACTTTAATCATGAGAAACAAAATTGATCTAGACACATTGAGCATGGATGATTTGTATAATAATCTGAAGGTGTATGAATCTGAGATCAAAGGCCAAACAAGTTCAAACTCAAATTCTCAGAATGTGGCCTTTGTATCCTCTAATAACTCCAACAGCACTAATGAAACAGTTAATACTGCTCATATTGTTTCTGCTGCTAGTGCTAAGAATTAAGCTTCTACTGCATCATATGCTGATGATGTTATGTTTTCTTTCTTTGCTAACCAATCTAATGCCCCACAGTTAGACAATGAAGATTTGGAATAGATTGATGCTGATGATCTTGAAGAAATGGATCTCAAATGACAAGTGGCAATGCTTACTATGAGAGTTAAGAGGTTCATAAAGAAAACAGGAAGGAAGCTGGATTTAAATGGCAAAGAAACTATTGGCTTTGACAGGATAAAGGCTGAATGCTACAACTGCCATAGGAGAGGTCATTTTGCCAGAGAATGCAGGGCACCAAGGAATCAAGGGAATAGAAATAGAGATGATCCAAGAAGGAATGCACCAGTAGACACGTCTACTACTAATGCCTTGGTTGGTTATGATTGGAGCTTTCAGGCTGAAAAAGGTATCACAAACT
Source organism: Tanacetum coccineum (assembly GCA_026074375.1). Lineage (NCBI taxonomy): Eukaryota > Viridiplantae > Streptophyta > Magnoliopsida > Asterales > Asteraceae > Tanacetum > Tanacetum coccineum. The sequence goes on along the minus strand of BQNB010016819.1, from coordinate 26,479 downwards.
TTGCTCTAATGGCCTATACATCTCAAGGTTCATCAAGTTCATCAAGTTTAGACTCTGAGGTACATACTTGCTCTAAAGATTGTTTAAAATCATATAAAGCTCTTCAAAAATAGTATGATCAACAGCATGAAGCTCTTAATAAATCTAATCTAGAAATAATAGGTTATCAAATAAGATTAGAATCATTAGAAGCTAGGATAGTTGTTCATGAAAAGAATGAAGCTGTTTATGAAGAAAATATTGCATTTTTAAAGTAGGATGTCCAAGTGAAAGATATTTCTATCAAAGATCTTAAAAATCAGTTAGAAGAAGCTTTAAAAGAGAAAGATGATTTGAAACTTAAACTGGAAAATTTTGAAGAATCATCAAAGAATCTAACTAAACTGATTAATAGTCAAATAAGTGATAAAGAAAAAACTAGTCTTGGTTATGATAGTCATATGAATAAGAGTGAAGTGGTTTATAGTGTGTTTAACAGTAGAGAAAGTGATGTGGATGATAGTCAAGTAAATGATAGATTCAAAATAGGTGAAGGGTTTCATGCAGTTCCCCCTCCCTACACTAGGAACTACATGCCCCCAAGACTTGACTTATCTTTTGTTGGGTTAGATGAATCTGTTTTTTAGTCTACAATGAGAAAGACCACCACTAGTGTGCCTAAAACTGAAACTAGTATATCTAAGACTAGTAAGGATATTGTAGAAAAACCTAAAACTATTAGGCCTAGTGCTCCTATCATTGAAGAATAGGACACTAATAGTGATAATAATAGTGTGTTTAGACCTAAATCTGATTAGACAAAACCAAAGTTTACAAAAATCAATTTTGTCAAATCTGGTAAGAATGTGAAATCTGTTAATAAGGAAAACACACATAGGAAAGTAGAGTATCCTAGGAAAAGTCAAAGTCCTAGGGATAATAGAAGAAACTAGAATGGGATGATGACTCAGAAACTAGGGAATGGTTTTGAGTTTATAAAGAAAGCTTGTTTTGTATGTGGAAGTTTCAACCATTTAATCAAAGACTGTGATTTTCATGACAATAAAATGGTAGAAAAACCAGTGTTGAGTAATAAGGGAAAGGTTACTGATCAAAGGGAAATTAGACCAGTATGGAATAATGCTCAGAGGGTGAACAACCAAAATAAATTAACTCACTCACATCTTAAAAGGAATTTTGTTCCAACAGCAGTTGCAACAAAGTCAGGACAAGTGCCAGTTAATGCTGCTAAGCAAAGCTCTCCAAGAGCAGCAGCATCAATTAGTACTGTTAGGCCTGTTAATACTGTTGCCCCTAAACCAAAAGTGAATGATGCATTACCTATAACATATTCTTATTTTAAAGCACATTCACCAGTAAGAAGGGCCTTTAACCAAAAATCAGCAGCTAAAACCAATAATTTTAATGAAAAAGTTAATACTGCTAGGGTTAACAATGTAACTACTGCTGGGCCAAAAGGAGTAGTTAGTGTTGCTGAGGGAAATAAGGAAAATGATGTTAAGACCTCAGCATGCTGGATTTAGAGACCAATAGGAAATTTTATTGACCATATCTCCAAAGAGAGTGGATCATACATGCTTAAAAGATTTGACTATGTTAATCTACAAGGCAGACTCAATTCAGCAATGGCTTGGGTCCCCAAGAGAAACTAATTCTCTTATTTTGAGTGCAGGGTAATCCACAATATACTTTACAGGATCAAGGGATTTTTAACAGTGGATGCTCTAGGCATATGATTGGAAACAAGTCCTTCCTTACAGATTATCAAGAAATTGATGGTGGATTTCTTGCATTTGGAGGAAGTCCTAAAGGAGGTTCCAAGTTACTCCTAAAGTCTCACATCTTCATGCAGTGAAGAGGATCTTTAGATACTTTAAAGGTCAACCTAAATTGAGACTTTGGTATCCTAGAGATTTACCATTTGACTTGGAAGCCTTTTCTGATAGTGATTATGTTGGAGCTAGCCTTGACAGGAAATCCACAACAGGAGGTTGTCAATTTATTTGGCAAAAGGTTTATTTCATGGCAATGTAAAAAAAGCAAACTATAGTTGCCAACTCTACTACTGAAGTAGAGTATGTTGCTGCTACTAATTGTTATGGATAGGTGTTATGGATCCAAAATCAAATGCTTGATTATAGGTTTAATTTCATGAACACCAAGATTCATATTGATAATGAAAGCACCATTTGTATTGTAAAGAATCCAGTGTTTCACTCTAAAACCAAGCACATTTAAATAAGGTACCATTTCATCAGAGGTTCTTATGAGAAGAGGCTCATTCAAGTAATAAAGATACATACAGATCACAATGTTGCTGATCTACTCACAAAGGCATTTGATGTTAGCAGGTTTAACTTTCTGATTGCTAGCATTAGATTACTTAATCTCTGAAGATGTATTTGTTAGATTTATGATTGATGTGGTTTGAAGATGGTATTAGTGATGAATTTGGATTTGGTGCTGTTGGGCGAAAGTTAGTACTGCTAGGCAAAAGTTAGTACTGCTGAGCCAAGATTAGTACTGTTGGGTTATCGTTAGAATTATAACCGTTAAGCAAAATTCTTGGTCAATAAATAGTTTCCTACTATTATAGGTTTTCTTATTTACCTATATAAGCATATTTTACTACACCAAGATCATTCTAATACTCTTAAACGCTAAAACGCTCTCAAAATTCACAAACCCACTTCAACTTATCACCAACTCCATAAATTCATCATCAATTAATCATCTATGGCGGATTTGAAGTTTGTTGATCAACACAATATGGTTACTTGTTTGGAAAGAACAGAGGGGAATGCTGATTTTCATCAGATAGTAGACTTCTTGAATGCTAGCACAATCATATATTCTTTAACCATAAGTCCTACTATCTATGCTTCTTATATTGAGCAATTTTGGGCTACTGCTAAGTCCAAAATAGTCAATAATGAAATGAAAATACATGCCAAGTTTGATGGCAAGACTATAGTAATACTAGAATCATCAGTGATGAGTAATCTTCACTTTAATGATGAGGATGGTGTTACTAGTCTAACAAATTCTGGAATTTTGGAAAACCTTGCATTGATGGGATATGAAATTGTTGCTAATAAACTTACTTTTCAAAAAAGATTTCTTTTCCCCGTAATGGAAGTATCTTATACATACCATCTTACATTGTCTAAGTTCAAAATCTACTGATTGGAATGAGTTTTCAAATAATATTGCTTCAGCGGTTATATGTTTGGAAAATAATCAAAAGTTTAATTTTTCTAAATTAATTTTTGATGGTATGTTAAGAAACTTGGATCCAAATTCTAAAAAGTTTTTGATGTATCCAAGGTTTTTACAACTGTTTTTTGAATAACCAAGTTAAAAATCTTGCAGAACCTTTTAATGATACTTATGAAACACCTAAACAAACTCAAAAAGTTTTTGCTAATATGAGAAGAAAAGGCAAAGGTTTTTCAGGGACAGTTACTCCCTTGTTTGCATCTATGTTGGTACTGAGTTAGAGGTTCAGAGACTGAAAAGAGCAGGTCAAGAAGTTTTAGAAAAGCCTGTTAGAAGACAAAAGATTGGACAAGCTTCAGGTTCAGGTGAAGAACAATCAGCAGAAAAGGAAAACGAATTATCAAAAGAAGAACTACAGAAATTATTAGTGATAGTTCTAGTAGAAGAACTTGTTATTCAACCTTTGCAGGTTAAGTATCCGATCATAGATTGGGAGGTTTACTCTGAAGATACAAGAAGGTATTGGAGAATTATCAGAGTTGGAAACCATACAAAAGCTTATTAGATTTTTGCTGATATGTTGAAGAGATTTGATAAAGATGACCTGGTTAAGCTTTGGGATTTGGTTAAGGAGAGGTTCAGTACAACAGAGCCTACAGATGATAAAGAGAAGGAATTATAGGTTAAACTAAAGAGATTGTTTGAACATGATAAAGATGATATTTTATGGAAGCTTCAAAGGTATATGCATGATCCTTTGGTATGGAGGCTTTATGATACATGTGGTGTTCATCATGTATCTTCAGTAAGAGGACATGATATCTTCATGTTGGTTGAGAAAGAATATCCTTTAACCAGAGGAACACTTGGATTGATGATGGAGGCTAGACTATTAGTAGAAGCAGATAGTGAGATGTTTATAGAACTTTTAAGAAAGATCTTCTATCAAGCAAACAGACCAAGACAGTAAGGTGTTTGGAAGCATCCTCAACATCGAAGGTTTAATTCAGAAACTTGATGATTTGATGGTAAATTACAAGTTTAGGGGAGTATTGTTAGGAATAAAGGCTTCTCAAGTTTCAACTGCTGGGTATAAGAGTTTCTACTGTTGGTTGAAGAAACTACTGCTGGTAAAGATTAGAGTAAACAGTCTAAGTTATTAGTACTGTTAGTATAATAGTTAGTGCTGCCAGTACAAAGTGTTAGTACTGTCAGTTTATTAGTACTGTTAGTTATGTAGTTAGTGATGTTAGTTATAATAGTTAGTACTGTTTATGTGATATGCATGAGATATATTAGGAATAGATATGCATTATCAGTAGATGCATTTTATAAGCCCATTAGGGTTTCTTGATGTATAAAAGAAACCCTAAGGCAAAGTTAGAGATATAGATCTAGAAGTCATTTCTCATAGTTAGTATTCATAGTTACAAGTTTATTCTGTAACTTTGATTGTGTTCATTATATTGAAAGTTTAGCAAGATCTTGTTTTACTATTTCATTGTTCTTCTTAGTATTACAAACTAGTTTCCGCACAGTTTGTAGTATTCACAATCTTAGTTTCTATTATAGCTGTCTTTGATCTATCCAACACAACTAAGCTTTAACAAGCTAAGTAAGATCTGTTCAAAAGGGATCAACATCACTACACTGGCCAAACAAGGATTGTTTCGTGGGCTGCCCATATTAAAGTTTTAGAAGGATCACTTATGTTCCGCCATTCTCTAGGTAAAAGGAAGAAACACTCCCACAAACCTAAAGCTGAAGACTCAATTCAAGAAAAGCTTTATTTGTTGCACATGGACCTTTATGGGCCAATGAGGATTCAAAGTATCAATGGACGAAAATATATATTGGTTATTGTTGATGACTATTCTCGGTTTACGTGGGTAAAATTTCTACGATCGAAGGATGAAGTTCTAAAGTTTGTGATTAAATTTCTCAAAATGATTCAAGTTTGTCTTAATGCAACAATCTGAAATATCAGAACAGATAATGGCACAGAGTTTGTCAATCAGACCCTAAGAGCTTACTTTGAAGATGTTGGGATCTCACACCAAATATCGGCCACTCGCACTCCACAACAGAACAGCGTTGTCGAAAGACGAAATTGAACTTTAGTGGAAGCTGCTCGCACCATGTTGATATTTTCTAAGGCTTCACTATTTCTCTAGGCAGAGGCTATTGCGATCGCTTGTTTTACTCAAAACCGATCATTAATCCGAAAATGTCACAACAAAACACCGTATGAACTTCTCCATAACAAGAAACCCGACTTATCTTATCTTTATGTATTTGGTGCTCTTTGTTAACTCACCAATGATAGTAAAGATCTTGGCAAGTTGAAACCTAAAGCAGATATTGAAATCTTCATCAGTTATGCTCTTGCAAAGAAGGCGTTCTGAATCTACAGCCAGAGGACCCGTCTAATCGCTAAAACTATTCATGTGGATTTTGATAAGCTGACAGTGATGGCTTCTAAACAATTTAGTTTAGGACCCGGGCCTCAACTCTTGACTCCTGGAACACTCAGTTCATGACTCATGCCAAATCCTCCTCCAACACCGTATGTACCACCAACAAAGAAGGACTGGGATACGTTGTTTCAGCCAATGTTTGATGAGTACCTCAATCCTCCACCTAGTGTTGCTTCTCCAGTTCCTGCAGTTGTTGCTTTAGATCCTGTTGATTCAATCGATACACCTTCCTCAACTACATTTGATCAAGATGCACCATCCTCAAGTACTTCACAAACTCCTCAAGAAACACAACCTCTAGTTATTCCTTCTGGTGTTGAAGAAGAGTTTCATGATATTGAAGTTGCACATCTAGATAATGATCCATTCTTTGGTGTTCTAATTCTAGAACTAAATTCTGAAGAATCTTCTTCAAGGGATGTTATTCCAACTAATGTGTACTCAGTCAATCAACCACCTGAACACCTTAGTAAATGTACCAAGGAGTATCCGTTGGATAATGTAATTGGCAATTCCTAATGACATGTCTCTTCAAGATATCAACTACAAAACGAAGCCCTGTTTTGCTACTTTGATGCTTTCCTTTCTTTCGTTGAACCAAAGAATTATAAAGAAGCTTTGAAAGATTCTTGTTGGATCAAAGCCATGTAAGAGGAATTAAATGAGTTCGAATGTCTTAAAGTTTGGAAGCTCATTCCTCGTCCAGATCATATCATGATAATTACTTTGAAGTGGATCTTTAAGGTGAAACTCAACGAACTGGGTGGTGTTTTGAAAAACAAGGCTCGGTTGGTAAAAAGGGGATATCGTCAAGAGGAAGGGATCAACTTTGAAGAATCTTTTACACCGGTTGCTCGACTAGAGGCTATACGAATCTTTATTGCATATGCCGCTCACAAGAACATGATAGTCTATCAAATGGATATGAAGACTGCATTCTTAAAAGGTATACTACGTGAAAAAGTCTACGTCAGTCAACCAGACAGATTTGTAGATGAAGATAACCCCAACCATGTCTACAAGCTGAAGAAAGCTCTTTACGGATTAAAGTAGGCTCTACGGGCTTGGTATGATTTGTTATCATTGTTTCTACTCTCCTAAAAGTTCTCCAAAGGCACGGCTGATCCTACATTATTCACTCAGAAAGAAGGCAAAGATATCTTACTGGTACAAATCTATATAGATGATACAATTTTTGCTTCAACTGATCCTGCACTCTATGAAACATTTTCTAAAATAATGTGTTCAAAATTTAAGATGTCGATGATGGGAAAAATATCTTTCTTTCTTGGACTTCAAATTTCTCAAAGTCTTAGAGGCATCTTTCTTAACCAATCCAAATATGCTCTTGAGATAATTAAAAAATATGGTATGAAAACCAGTGACCCAGTGGATACTCTCATGGTGGAGAAATCCAAACTAGATGCAGATTCACAAGGGAAAGAAGTCGATCCTACACATTATCATGGAATGATTGGCTCCTTTATGTATCTGACTGCTAGTAGACCAGACCTTGTATTTGTTGTGTACATGTGTGCCCGGTATCTGGCCAAGCCAACCAAAAAGCACTTACATGCAGTTAATCGAATCTTTTGATACCTAAGAGGAACCATTAACATGGGTCTATGGTATTCGAAGGATTCCTGTATTGCACTAATAGCTTTTACAGACGCTGATCATGCTGGTTTCCAAGATACCAAAAGAAGTACATCTAGAAGTATGCATCTCTTGGGTGACAGATTAATCAGTTGGTCATCTAAGAAACAGAAGAGCACCGTCATATCCAGTACAGAAGCTGAATACATTGCCTTGTCAGGATGTTGTGCTCAAATACTTTGGATGAGATCACAATTAACTGATAGGTGTATCATTTAATCATCATGAATACAAAAATAAGAAAAAGATTTTAGAGAGAGAAAGAACTAGAGAGAGAGAGACAAAGAGAGAAAAAAGATTGTTACTTGCACTTTAAAAGAAAAATGAGAAGCAACACCCTATCCACACTTGCAGAGGGCTTTATATAGTTACAAGAGATAAAACCCTTCTTGGGTTGTTGGGCTTGACTTTGGGCCAGAACCTAGTTCCAATTGGACATTAAGACGGACTCACTTTCAGCGCTAAGTAGTTAGATAAATTCCCGACTAAACTAAGTTTTTTCTTATACAAGGCTCGAGATTATTTATATGACCATCACTTTAATAAAACACGACTAACTACACAAACATATCACACACTCTTAACATCACAACCACAAAAAGATGGTTTACATGGTGCCACATGAAGCTTTTGCGTGTAGGTGTGCAGAAGGAGATGTAGTTCTCCGACAATCGTATAAACCTAAGAGTTACGGTAAACTATACTATGCATGTCCAAAATCAAAGGTGAACAATCACATGTTTTTTATTTGTGTAATATATAAATATTCTGGTTAGTTGTTAAAAGAATTGATTTCTTTACTATTTAACAGCCTCCGAAACATTTTGGATGTGGATTTTTTTTATGGAAAGAGACCCGACTTCGTGAATTGATGAGTTCTCCTGGAGCTCCAAGTTACTCTGCAGGACATTCAACACCTCCAAGTTATTCTTCAGGACCTTCAACGCCTCCAAGCTATTCTTCTGGACCTTCAACACCTACAAACTATTCTCTAGGATCTTCAAGAAATAGAGAGTGCTCAAACTGCAAGCACTTGCGTGGAAAGATAAGTGTACTCAAGGCAACAATGGAAATGCATATGCATCCGGAACAACATACAGTTAATTCGGCTGCACTATTTCACGAAGTTCTCAATGAAATGGAAAAACTTGATTTGGAGTAGTTTGTCATGTGCAATGTAATTCGTATGATTTCGAGTAGTTTGTCATTTGCAATGTAATTCGTATGTTTTATTTATTGTATGTGAAGACTTTGTTTAAACTTTTATGATATGAATGTGTTGATGTATAACGATATGAATGTGTTTATATATAACGATATCACCTTAAAAACATAGATATATTTTTTTGTTAAAATATACGAAATATCGGATCGAAACAAATCTAAAAAACGTAGTTTAATTAAAAGTCAACAAAGTCAAACGTTTTCCCCGGCGAAATTATTTTATATCAAATAATTTTAAATAATATATTTTTTAAATATTAATTATTAAAAACTCTAGTTTTTTAATAAATATAGTTTTGATATATTAATAAAACTTTTAGTAAAAAATATAGTTGTGAGTTGTTTGTGATATATTAATAAAGCTCTAAAAAAATTTAATAACAGTTTCCCCGACGACATGTCGCCGGGGAAACTTCTTGATTATTTTTGATATATTTGTGATATATTAATAAAACTTTATAATTTTTAATAATTCTTTCCCTGGCGACATGTCGCCGGGGAAACCTCTTTTTAATGTTTATCCAAGTCACAGCAAACGTAATTAACACTAATTATCTTTTTTAAAATAAACAAATGAATCCCCAGCGACATGTCGTCGGGGAAAAGTAAGCGGGAAAATTTCCCGCCACGTTTTACGTAAAAATATTTGGTCAAATTTTAACGACCTTATCCCCGGCGACATGTCGCTGGGGAAAAGTTCAGAATACTTTGACTAAATTTTCTACGAGAATTGGTGCCACGTATGATCTATTTTTGTCGTTTAGTGCATATTCCCCAGCGACATATGTCGCCGGGAAAAAGTCCGTCACCTGTTCTCATATTTCTTGTAGTGAATGAAGCATCGCCCTCAATTATCTACAAGTAAAACGTCACTTTTCTTCCAAGCTACAACAACACATTCCTCCTTCAGAAACCTTGATGCTTTGAAGGGCAGGATAAAATAAATTAAACGAATATAAATCCAAATATAACCCTAGCTAGCTAGTATAACAAAATACTAAAATTCAAATCGTCAAAACTCCTCAGGAATGCTTTGAAGGGCAGGTCTCTAATAACTTGGGCAATCTCTATTCACTTGATCAGATTTAACATTCTTATTTTGCGTCGAATGTGGTTTAAACGAATTTGAAGCCAATGATCTCGACAATTTCCTAAGATTATTTCCTTTTGACGTAATCTCTTTGTTGTCGTCCCTTTTTTGAGTGACTTGTTCAACTATGTGCTCTAATTCTTGTCTTTTCACTAAGATTTCCATCCTCACCACCCCATTTTCAACCGTTCGCGTCACAACTCCTCCTCGAGCACCCACCACCACTTTAAGAATCACGAGACTTCTTGTAGCCATTTTATTTATTTCGAGCTGCCAAGTGACGTGGTCTTTTTGTGTTGTTTGCTTTTAATTTGTTTTCAAGAATTGGAAATATATATTTGCTTATGGAGATAAACTAATGATGAGTTGCATGGTTTATATAGTGTGGAAAGTAGTATAAAAACTGGTATATAAATAAAAATAAACACAACACATGAGACTAACGGTGGCATTAGGATAATTTTGACTAGTTACAACTTACAACACCACACCCCTCATTTTCTGGAAAAATGCCAATACATTTTCTCCGTTTGAAAAGGGTTAGATTCTGATTTTAGGATGCGTTTGTTGAAAAAAAAGCCACACATACACTTGTCATGTAAATACAAGTGATGAGAATGATGAAAGAGAAAAATCATAAAACATTATTGCAACTCACATACCATGTCATTGCGTGGATAATTTTTTATAAATTTTTTTTGGATGTAACATTTCTCATTATTTAATGGTATTTGTTAGGATTAAGAAAAGTGTTTATCATTAAAGTAAATTGGTTTTTGTATAGTTTTGTTTAGTTTTGTTTAGTTTATAGTTTTATTAGTAATTATAATGTAATAAAGTCTATCTTGGTAAAAGTTAAGTAAAGTTAACAAATGTTTGACTAAAGTTAGAAAAATAAAATAATAAGTATAAATACCCATCGAGGAGGGGTATTTACACAAGTCTTTACATTTTATAAACTCACTTTCCCTCTCATTTTTATTTTTTCTTTTAGAATGAAAACTTTAAAAATAATGAAAAATACTCTGTAGCTCCTCTCCTCTATTCTAAAGCTTTCGTATGATATCTACTATGCAAACATGACATATAACAAGTGGTATCTATGACCGGGAGAGATATAGTGCGTGTTTCGTGAATCAAATCGAGTTTAATCGTGCCAAATTTCAATCAAGAAGAATTTGTATCGTTGAGTTTGTAGGTTTTTTAGAACGCTAAGTGATTAGATTTATAATTTGATGAGTTTTTTTTATCTTAAAACGTGAAAATATAACTTTCGTAACCATCAAGTTGTAGGTTTAATAACTAGTTTACGGAAAATACTTGCTTAGAATTGAATTTGATCAAAAAAATATGGTTTTGATAGCTTTCATAACTAGGAAATAGGTTTCGGTAACTGTTTTAGGTGAAAAATAGCTTTCGTATTTCAGTTTTTGAGCTTTCGTATCATAGTTGAGGTTTCAGTAACTGCATACGTAAGTGTTTCTTAGCTTTTGTAACATAATTTAGCTTTCGTATAACTTTTTATAGCTTTCGACCTTTCGTAACATAGAACTTTATCAATTTGAAAACATAACATTGATATTATCACTTTAAACTGCTTAAAATTTAGATTGTTAAGTTTCTTATTGGTTTCGTAGCTAAGATTTTACGAAAGTTAGAGGTTTCTTGAATTTTACGAAAGTAAAGGAGATTTTAATTTACGAAAGTAGGTTTCGTAAATAGGAGCTTTCAGTAACCGTTTGGTTTCATAGATTGTGGAAGCTTTCGTATATCTGCGGTTTCGTAACTGGAGGTTTCGTTTCAAAAGATTGGTTTTGGTTTCATACTTCAAGCTTTCGTAACAAATGTTTCATATACAGAGGTTTCGTAACATAGTCGTTGGGTTTCGTAACACTGTTTCATAGGTTTCGTATCTCATAATTTGGGTTTCGTAACATAGTTTAAGAGGTTTCGTATCTTCTAATTTTGGAAAATTGAGCTTTCTTATCAGAGCCTATTGTTACTTAGACTTTATAACGAATCAAGGTTTAGTTTCTTCAAGGTTACATCATTCAAAAGTATTGTAATACAAGACAAAGTTGTAAGTGCTCGTTGATTTCACGATTACAAGACTTTATCTTTAAAACGATCCAAGTTTGCATTGTATCATTCGACACATCATGTCTACCTTAAATCAACAAACTATAGCTGACTCAGGAGCCAATAACAGACCTCCAATGCTTAAGAAAGGGAATTATATTCCATGAGAAAGTAGGGTCAGAAGGTTTCTTGAAAATAAGCTTGAAGAAGGGGATCAGATGTGGCGTTGAATTGAGAAAGTACCTTATGGCTGGCCAATGTTCCTAATCCAGACACGCCTACTGAGCAGATACTTGAACCATTATCCAAAATGACTGAGGGAAACAAGAAACAATACACTGCTGATGTGAGAGTCATGAATTATCTTCTTCAAGCAATACCTAATGATATCTACAATTCAGTGGATGCGTGTAAAAATGATAAAGATATGTGGGAACAAATTAAAAGGTTGATGTTTGGTTCTGATGTTACTAGTCATGTGAGACACTCACGACTCATGGATGAGTTTGACAAATTTGCAGTAAAGGAAGTATTGAGACATGAAATTGATTGGAATGAAATGATCACTGAAAATATCATTTGTAGAAAAAGATCATGAGGTTTCGTAAATTTGAAATAATGCTTTCAGACATAAGAACAATCTTAAATTTCTAATAAAATGATAAAATAAGCTGAAAATCAAAACAACCATTTCGGTTTATCATTTTCCTTGTTATTTATGTTTACGAAAGTAATGGTTTTAGGTTTCGGTTTTGTATGAGCTTATCGAATGGTTTCGTAAACAATAATGGGCCAAATTGATTGGTTTCAGAAATGATATTTTGGGCTAACAAATGTGTTTCATTAAGAAAAATTGGGTTGTTAACTTAGGTTTCGGATAACAAATTTTATGAATACTCAAATGGGCTTAATCGTTAAACAAGATGACATTTTACAAAAACCAATGATAAATTTAGTTATAAAATCATATTTCTATAATGATAAATGGGCAAAATGGTGAAGATTGTGTCCGGTTTCGATCGTTTCCTGAATTTAACAGGATGAGGATTGAGCAATCTACTGACCATCCAAATATCATATACAAGAATATGTTTTATATAGCTAAATTTTTCATTCCAGTAATCAATGATTCAAATGATATGTAAAGGAAAATGAATGAACATGGTGATTCAATTGTTTGTAATCAAAAAGTTTCTCATGTCTCAATGAAGGCAAATTTTAAAGTTTTGAAAAGAATGTTTCAAAACCGTTCAAAAATGGTTTATGACTATCTATTGTACATAATTGGATAAATGGTCTAAGTCATGTCCGGTTTTAGTTGTTTTCTGCACTGAACAGAATGAGGAGTGAGTGGCTTAGTGACCATCCAATTGTTGTTACATTAGTTTGGTTGTATAATCATAATATTCAAACATCTTTGGAAAACTTGTAATTTTGGAAATGCTGTCTCAATTTCTATCCAAAATCCGTATCTTTGTGTCAAAAAGTGATACTCTTTTATTGAAATGTTTTTTTATAAGAATATAAAGTTATACTCTTGTATTTCTTAAACATCAAATGGTTGTTACAAAATTGTGTTTTTTTGCCAAATTTGGTATTTTCAAAATAAGAGTATATCTTTTTTATTATTGAAGGAGTATTATTTCATAAATGCTTTTTGGTAAGGAAATTCAAAATAGAAAGAGAGATGAAAACCATACGTGAAAAAACAAATCAACGTATGTTCAAAAAATAAATGCCAGAGCATACAAAATAAGATCAAAAGAAAAAAAACGAATAAAGCGTATGGCATGTGGCCAAAAAAGCAAGAATTAACACATGAGAAAGAAAATGATCAGAATATGCTCAAAAACAATTGCCAGAGCATATAAAAACAGACAAAGTGGAAAGAGATAAAAATGTTATATAAATGTGTATTACATAACTTTATCGCATTTCACTAATCACTTCATGTCATCATACAATATTCCACATGGCTCAACAAATCATTCCAACTGCTCAACTTATCCCCAAATTTCAAAGCATTAGGAGATGCAACAATTATGCTATGCTTCAAAGTATTCCATGCTCACTAAAATGCAAAATTGTTAGATAAATATTGCTTGATCATCCATTGAGCTATGCTCTCACTGCTACTGCTGATGTTCCAGCTGTGTACCTACAACAGTTCTGAAAAACCGTTAGTAATGTGCCGAACACCAAAGACACGATCAAGTTCAAGCTGGATACTCAAGAAATTACTTACACTGTAGATATGTTTCATGATACTATTAAGCTTCCAGTGGAAACTATAGACAATCCATTTGTCATACCAGCTACCATTGAGATTATTGAATCTTTCATGCACATGGTTGGTTATCAAGGTCTTGTTGATAAAGTGAGTGCCTTCTTTACGAAGAATCTTGCTCAACCATGATAAACAATATTTAAGGTGTTCAACCGTTGTTTGACTACTCGAACATTTAGACATGATCAGACGAAGACCAATATTCTTCAGTTATTCCATGCTGTGATCAATCGAACAAATGTTGATTATGCTGCTCTTCTCTAGTGGGATTTCATTAATTGTGTATCTTAGAAGAATGATGTCATCCAGTACCCTCGCTTCACAAAGCTTATTATTGCCTAGTTAATGAAGCAATTTCTATCCATTTCTCCTAGACTTGAAGAGGATTATCATTCAATCAAGGATGATATTCCATTGGTGAGTGTTTACACTGCGGGGAATGTGATTGTTCAAGGGATCCTGATTTCAAATGCATTCTTGACTAAGGAGATCCGTGCTACTAATGAATATAAGGAGTATGAGACGGTGTTTGTCGGGGTAGAAATTCTAATGAATCAACCATAACCGGTTGTTTCTACCCAAGGATGTGTAGGCGTCAAGGATATATGATCAAGGACATGGAAAGAAAGTCTGTGACAACTAATGAATTCTGGAAAATTCATAGATAAGCTGATCAAGTTATTCATGAAATTGTACCTCAACTTGCTGAAAAGCCATTGATTATTTGATTGAAAGCAATTTAAAATCAAGTATTGTAGAAACTATTATTGAAGATCGTGATGCTTTTCGATCTGGAGTACCAGCTCTTATTTCCAAAGAATTCGATGCACAAGCACCCTAGATCATAGAAGAACTTTTCAAAAAATATGTACAAACCAATGTTATTCAAGTTCATCCTACCACAACCACTTCAACCAAAACAACTTCATCAACTGATCTTCAACAACAACTGTATTTGAAGATGAAGTCCAATCTTCAAGATCAAGCTAATGATCCAACATTGTGGGATGTACTGAAGCATTAGTTTGAAAAGTCTTCCACTTCTAATACTTCTTGCAAGGATGATGAATTTCACTCATAATGACATGATGACCATCAAGAATATGATGCTCCTCATGAGGGGGAGAAAAGAGAGAAAAAACACAAGGCTTCTAAGAGTTTAAAGTCTGCAAGGGGATCTTCGTCAAAACAATCAGCTAAAGATTTCGCAACTTATAACAACAATAGGAATAAGATGCACATGAAGAGGAAACAATTATTGATAAAGATGAGGTGATTCATGAAGATGAAACACCTGAGCTGATCACATAATTTTAGAATGTTGATAATCGTGTTCCAACTATCTTTGATTGTGCAAGAATAAAGGCAACGCTGAATGATATGTTAAGTAATCAGTTTAGAAATGCTGAAGAATACGCCTACCATTTGGAACAACCAACAAATTTTATGGAGAACTAGATAGTTTGGGAAAGCAGACAGGATGACATAAGACGATCAATACCAAAGCCTCTCATTTTTTTGGACCACAAAGGAATCCAAATGAACCTCCAAGGTATTTGTACAATAAAGATCTATTCTTTCTAAAGAATGGAAATACTAAGGAGAAGAAGTATATTCCTTCACTCCACAAGATACACGCAGCAAGATTTCCAGAAGCTGATCTAAAAGAAAAGATGAGTCATTGGGTTCGTAAAGAATTCAAGAATTTCAATGAAGACGCACGGTTGTCAATTCAGCATTAGAAAGATTTATGGCATAAAAGAGTGTACAAGTAAAATTAAAGAAGAGTCAAAGACAATCCAGAAGACTATTTCTCTAATCACAAGATTACAAAAGTTGTCAAAATTACTACTGATCAACCATATTGTTTGGACTTTACGGAACAAATAATTGTGATGAGGGAAAATGATAATCTGGATAGTTTTTCTAAAGCTGAATTTAAGTACCCGAACAAAAATGATAGTGAAGACTTGTATTATCTTTTCCAGAACAAGAAGGTCAATTATCGTGAAACCAAGTTGATGAATTCATTGATAACGTTCATCAGAATTCGTGTGATCTGGGAGAGAGTTCATGATTTCTAGTTGGGAATAGAGAGTTATCAAGGCAAGGTCAATTTAACTGCACCAACATTGACATTTCATAGTATTAAAGCACATGAACCGTACTCAATAATAGACAAGCCAACTACGAGTTTGATTTACTTAAACAAAAAAGATGAGAAGCGGGTTATGTATTTGAATAAAATTGTTACATTTTGTGATGCTACGCTGGAGAAAGTCTTGAAAGAAGTAAAGCTCAAGATCTTTTAATTTGAACCATGGAAGTAATCACCTCTGCTAGGTGAATTAGATCGTGACATAATGAGAGCATTCGAAAGAGAAATAACCAAGCGACTAAGTGTAGGATCCCGTTAACACTTCATAACATATATATCATACACGAATTTGATCTAGAAAGGAGAAAGAGAGATGAGTTGTTTTGTAGAGAGAGAAAGAAGAGAGAGAGAGAGATGAGAGAAAATAAGAAAATGAAATAATATTAGAATGAACAACTAACTTTTCCAAAAAGGAAAAGTTACTTATATACCCCGACACATTAAGTGACGTTCGGGATAATTGACTAGGACCCGAGCTCGGGTTTTGCTTGGGATTAAACCCGAAACATATACAATATTAGATTAACTATCGAGCTTGATTCCCGATACTTTCCTATTACAATGTTAACTAATTAATTGACCGAGACTTCAATACATAATGGATGAACTTCATGTTCGACTCAATATTTTGAGGCTAACAATCTCCCCCGAAGTGAGTTCATTGATGACACTCCTTCATGAGATAAATGAGATTGCTTTTGTCGTTTAAGCTCATGTGGTCTTGGTCTTTCTCTTTGTTCTTTGTTGTAGGCTTGTTCCTTCATGCTTTGCGATCTTGACTTTGAGCCTTTGTCATTGTCTTTATCGTTTATGCCATCTTGCGATCTTGTGTCTTTGACCAACATTATCATACTATGCCTCATCTTGAAAGCTTCAAATAAGAGTTTGCAGAAGTCTTTGTCTTTAAATCTTGAGCTTTCATGATCATTTGTCTTTGTAGAATGAGCATGAATATGTGGTAATGAATCGACTTTGGTTGATTGGGATACTGTCACCACTGTTTTAACCTGCAGGTTTACGTTAGTGATAATCGAGAAAATTGATTTGAAAATCAATTGACGTGTTACTTGTAAAAGCGTTTTTGTAACACATCGGGAGTTTTAAGCTTTTTATCAAAATTCATCAACCGTCAATTTATTTACTGGACCAAATTGATATCTAGTTATCATAAGTTTGATTCATATAGAATCTTGCAAGTCACCTACCAAGAGCTTGTTTGATGCTGACTCAAGCAGGATTTCCATCTTCATTGTGAATACTTATAGTATCACTCTGATGTTCTGGCAAATATCACAAGGATATTGCGTAGGACTCTTGTTAACAGCTTGTGAATTTGATGATGTTCAACAAGTGTTTGAAATGGAATGTGTCCTAACGAGATTTTTATTGATCTCTTGGCTCTAGACTCGATTAGTGCATTTTGGTTTTAGTACTCGGAGGCTTGAGCAGATTGCCACCTATTCAATATCAACGATCTCAGAATGAGATGTCAATAGATAATGTGTGTATCTCCGTGACAAATGAGACAAGTTTCTGTTAAGAGAAACCCGAATGGTTGGGAAGGGTTGTGCATTGCATCACTGGGTCCATGATGTCGTTTTCAATGTCAGCAATCAACTTGTGATTCTGACAGCATATGTATTGACCTGGTTTCTGCCTTAAGTTGTGTGGAGGGCTTCTTTCTTTAGACCCTTTATCCATACATTTCTTTTTCATTCTTCAACGCCTTCAATGCTTACCAAGACGTCATTACTAACACCTTGTTGTGATTGTTCTAGTGTTAGCTCAATCTTAGTCGGCATTATTCCCATATACATTCATTTCCAATCATACCTAAGGACTGCTATTTCTAACTTTGGATTATCCTTGGGTAGATCCTCCGGTTCTGGTTGGATCATAGGATTGATTCCTAACCTAACCACCTTATGACTTCAGAATCGTCGTGAAATTAAGATGTTGTTGGGTATAAGATCGAACCATAAAACCTTTTCTTACTGTTCAGCACATTGAGTCGATTAGATCATATTTTAATTACATTTTCTCCCCTTATTTTAAATAATAAACACTTAGTTTTTGAAATACATTGTGATTAAAATATGTCTTGAAAATTCTGTGGGGAGAAAATATTATCAGCATGAATGGTTTGGAACATTTTGATAATGTTTTGAATACATAAGAATTGTCGGTGTTGATGTATCCAAGAACATTAAAACTTTGTTTTTCGAAAAACTCCCCCTCAAAAATAGGACCAATTGAAAAATTGAAAAATGTTGTGACTTTTGAAAACATTAAGAGGAATTGGAGTGTTGAACACATAATTTTGAAAGATATGAAATGTCATCAGAAAATTCTTGAAAAATTGGTGTTCAACTTTTTATGAAAAACCAAATGTTTAGAGGAACTTCTCGTACTAACGTTAAGTGTACGCGAACTGAAACGTACACTACCTTTTCTTGATCTTAAAAAAGATTAAATGTCCATTGTAAAACATCTCCCAGACCAAGAAAACGTTAATTTACTCGTTTGAGGGAAAAGTTATAAACCTTAGCCTTTATTTGAAGTCCGGGTTATGAACACATATTTGTCACATAAGCCATTTAGAAAAAATTAGAAATAGACATGTTTTGAAACTATTTTGCAACTCTCTCGCTTCGAGAATTCAATTACACAACCGCCGTGTCAATGTTAATCGACATTTCTAAGCACGTAAATGTTATCGATTCCAAGAGACATGTCGAGAAGAATCGTTTTGGAAATTTTCTGATTTTCTGATTTTGTATTTATTTACCTGTTGTCCTCATCATTGCTATATGATGGTGGAATAGTAATTCCAACTCTTGTCGTGATGTAGCTGTCTTGTTTGCTTAAGGAACAACTTTTGGAACCAGCTTTGAACTTGACTATTCATTGCTGTGGTCTTGAATTCCAAGTTCTGAACGGTTATGATCAGAAGTCATTTGATGAAGAGCGAGGCTTGAACTGCGTTGATCAGACATCATTAGACATTGATAACCGAGGCTTGAACTGCTGTGTTCAAACATCATTAGACATTGATGACCGAGGCTTGAACTGCTGTGTTCAAACGTCATTAGACATTGATGACCGAGGCTTGAACTGCTGTGTTCAAACGTCATTAGACATTGATGACCGAGGCTTGAACTGCTGTGTTCAAACGTCATTATGTTGATCATCAGATCAAAATTCCTTGAAGCCCTGTTTTCTGAGATATCTGTCTTTTCCGCAACCAAACTCTGAGTCCTTCCTTTATAGGATTGAACGATGTACCTGTACTTAAGAGAGTACATGCACTAACATCAAGAGCTTATTCGCTTTCACATTGGTTAGTGATATTTTTTTTGAACCATTTGGGGGTTCACTGTCAACCTTTGTTGTGCTAGAGGGGAATATCTTTCCGGTTGGAACCCATCTAAGACAAACAGTCTTAAGAATTCTACCATTTGGTTGCCACCTAAGACAAGATCTAGGACTTGTTGTTTTCTCATGCACAGTGGAAGTCCTTTTTATTGAAAACCTATGTCCTGTTGGGATCTGTCTATTTGGTTTCGTTGCAAC
Source organism: Tanacetum coccineum (assembly GCA_026074375.1). Lineage (NCBI taxonomy): Eukaryota > Viridiplantae > Streptophyta > Magnoliopsida > Asterales > Asteraceae > Tanacetum > Tanacetum coccineum. Next base: position 6,716 of record BQNB010016819.1, on the reverse strand, counting down.
CCTTATTTGTTCTACGGGTTTGTTTCTGTTCGTTGTCTTATTGGATGGAACCTTAGCACGCGAGTTGACTTCTTTCAGGAATTTTGTAACACAAGAATCATGATTTGCATTAAAGACACATTTCTGACATGTCGAGCAAACAAAATGTTTGGAGTCAGAAAAATTTCTAGAGTTCCTAGAGTGTTCTTGTGTCTTTTTCTTAGCTCCTCCTAGGTGTGATTTGACCCTATGTCATTTGAGCTATACCTAGATGAGCTAGTTGCAATCATGTAATGAGGTTTTGCAGGGGCAGATTCTCTTCTCTTAGGCAGATAATGTGTAGTGACTGGTTTTAACAAATCGTTACTCACATCAACTTGGGAGGCAAACCGTTCTTTTGAAATTTTGGGTCGTTCAGATTTAAACGCAGTCGGTTGTCTAACAACGAACTGGTTTCTATGTGGTTGTAAAACTGGTTTCCCCAAGATTGATGGTTTTGCAAACTTAGTATTCACACTATTTCCTGTTAGTTTCCTTAACTCATTTTTTAATGCTGCAATTGCAAACCCCTTTTTCTGAATCTGAGCTAGTACATCAACATTTCATTAGACTTGTTGTTTCAGTTGTGCATTTATAAGAGTCATTCTGGTCTTTGGTCTGAACTCGTGTCCTTTTGATAGAATCAAAAAGATCTTTGTGAGTCTGTTTTAAGTGCTCTTTTCCTTTTGTAACTGCTCATTCTCTGCAAGTAATTTAGCCACACTATGTTCCAATTCGATGTTTATTGTTTCAGTTACATCGACGTCATTTTTAACTTTGGCTTCATTACTTTTCTCTTTTAAAAATTTACTCTGTTGCCCTGATTTTAAAACATTGTTTTCCATTTGTAGTTCAAGATTAATACAATGTGCTTCGAGTTTTGCAAAATCTTTTTGACACTGGGATCTGTCTCTTTTTGAGACAAACATTTTCAGACTCGAGTAATTGATTTGAGAGTTCAGTTGTCCTGTTATCAGTTAATTTAGCAGGCAAAGGACGTGTGTCATAACATTGATCAGCATTCTGGTCAACCTCTCCTTCATTATTGGATTCAGGTTGCTCAGTATGTTGTTGTCCTGTAGCAGATACATTATCATCAGCAGTCATTTGTACCTCAGCCATTGGCTCTTCATCATATATGGGTCTGATGTCCGCATCATTCCCTGATCTGCTGCTTGTATCCTGCTTTTGTGATTTGTACCATCTGCTTTCATGATAACTAACTAGCATCTATTCTTTTACTCGTATCAACCTTTTCCATTGTCGTCTGTGTCTGTCTTTCATTCACCCTGCTGTCATGCTCTCTTTTATGCAGTGCTCTTTCATCAATCGACTTTTTGACATATTCCATGAATTGGACCAGTGTCTCACGGAATTCTGGAATATCAAGTTGAGTGTATTGTAGAAAGTAGTTGCGTGTCATTACAATATATTCATCATTCAAATAAATCTTTGACTTGATGAACATCTGAAACTGTGTCTCGAGAACTTTAAAAGAAGCCATGGATCCAATCTCTTGAAATTCGTTGTTATCAAGTTGCTTTTGAAGTTGATCCATGTTTAGGAACATCGTGCCTGTAAAAGTCTCAAAATCTTGACCAAAGAGTGTTGCAAACGCGCGTCCGAATCCATTCTCGGTTCGACTTCCTTTTAAGTCGTTGTTTGAAAGACGCTTGAGGTGTGAATGAAGTCGTTGAAAAGATACCATGCAACTTTCTTTTGATTTGTCTTGAATTAGTTGCATTTGTTGTTCTTCTGATTCCGAACACGAAGATAAGGTATCTTTCTTTTCCATTTTTATCGTGAATTGAAGTGAAAAAGATTTGTTGGATCTTAAGTGGATGTGATGTGATTGATGTTGTGGTTTTGAATACAATAGACGTTCACGGGATTTTACAAGTCTATGATTAGAACCGATAAAAATTTAACGGGATTTTACAAAATCAATAGAAAACCGTGAATGAATGATTTTTTGTGTTTTAGGTTTGTTTGTTGTTTGATTAGTCGTTTAAATCCTTGTTTGATGTTTTGTTTGGAATTCGGCGCAGTTGGATTATGAAAAAAAAAAATTACCTTATTACCAAAATGGTGTAAAAATAAGCTAAAAAGGCTATAGAAAAAAATTATATTTTACTTAATTTTTCTCGCCAAAAAGTGTTGCTAAAAAGGTGTCGACCAAATTTTTTTTACCCTATTACCAAAATTTGAATTTGGTGTAAAAATAAGTTAGAAAGGCTATATAAAAATTACATATTACTCAACTTTTTTCGTAAAAAAGTGTCGCTAAAAAGGGTGTCGTCTGATGTTGAGCAAACCACCTTCAGTATTTGCTAACTCGCCGGCAGTATAAAATAATCAAACCGCTGTGACTATTAAGCAAACCGCCGTCCTTATTTTAATAGCAAACCCCTGGCAAAATTGAGTAACTCCATGCCTTAATTTTCTATCTTAACTCGCCGCCTAGCTTAGCAACTCGCCGTTTGAAAACAAATCAAACCGCCTTGAAAGATGACAACTCGCCGGTTATGTGAGCAACTCGCCGCCTATATAAAATAATCAAACCGTCGTTTATTTTTTTTTTTGAAATTTGGGCATGGTAACGATTCTTTTTGCACAATATTATAAGCAACTCCCTGTGAACCTGTCAAATCGCCTCTTAGACAAGCAAACCGCCTTCAACTAAGGCAAACCACCACCTTATTTAAGCAACTCGCCTTCTAATTTTTTTAATTATATAAAAGCAACTCGTCTTTGACCAGGTCAACTCGCCGTGTACTTTTTCCTTAAATCATGGATCTTGTTCCCTCTCTTGTCAACTCGCCGTGATGAACACCAAGGACGAATTTTACAAAATTTCTTCAAATGAGCTTTTAAACTACGATCCAAGCTAGAACCAAGTAGTACTAAGATGTCTTATTAAGTTAAACCACACATTTACTCGTATATCTTTGAGGATCTTCCTAAATAAGGCAACCCTCCATGAAGAACACCAAATAAATTCGAATCTTTTAAGCTAGATTTCAAACTAGAGGCTTGTGTAACTCATGGAATGGCAACAATACAACATTCTTTATATGTAGGACAAGAAAACAACAAGATTAACTAACCAAATAAGCTCAAAAATAATTTTGAGCCGTGGGTATTTTGAGCACAAAATAAGCCACGAATTTGAGCTAATTAACCACAATAATCAATCACGAGTCCACCCTTTGCTCTTATACCAATTGTAGGATCTCGTTAACACTTCATAACATATATAACAATCACGAATCGAACTAGAAAAGAGAAAGAGAGGTGAGTTGTTTTGTAGAAAGAGAAAGAAGAGAGAGAGAGATGAGAGAATATAGGAAAAGGAATTAATTTAGAAATGAACAACTAGCTTTTTCTAAAGAAGAAAAAGCTTATATACCCCGTCACGTTTAAGGTACGCGCGAGATATTTAACTAGGACCCGGGCTTGGGTTTTGCTTGGGATTAAACCCAAAACATATACAATATTAGATTTACTATCGAGCCCGAATCCCGATAATATCCTATTACAACGTTAACTAATTAATTGACCGAGACTAAAATACATAATGGACGTTCAATATTTTGAGGCTAACACATACTTTTCTTGACAAATAAATACTCCGCCATCGTCTTGATATATTTTCATTCTGGGAAAATTATTTAAAAGTCCTAAATCACTAATCGCATATTTTCTCATCTCATTCTATAAAACTTCAATCATTTTCTTGTTATTTCATGTGAATACAAGATCATCGATATAGCGCTACAATTAAAATATCATTTGTACCTTGTTTTTGACATACAAGGTTGGCTCGCTCTTGCTTTGATCAGAACCTTTTTCTTTGAAATAATCATCAATTTTGCTATACCATGCTCGCGGTGCTTGCTTGAGTCCGTAGAGAGATTTCTTCAAGATATAAGCTATTTCTTCTTTTCCTTCAACCTCGAATCCTTAAGGTTGATTCACATAAACTTCTTATTTGAGTTCACCGTTCAAAAAAATATGACTTGACATCGAGTTGGTTTTGTAACCAACCTTTCTGGCCCGCTTGTGCGATGATTGCTCGGACTTTGTCCATTCGATCAACTGAAGCAAATATCTCGGCCTAGTAAATTACGGGCAGTTTTGAGTAACATGTTGGGACTAGGATTGTCTTGTTTCTTTGTACGAAACAATATGCGTTGTACTTAACTTTGTAGACCCATTTGAAACCAATAACGTCTTTGTCTCTCTTATGTGTTGTTCTTTTCGATAACATGAATTTCACCCTTCATTTCTTTCTTCCATGATTCCTCTCTAATCCCTTCTTCAAAACTTTCTAGTTCTACATGACAAAAAATAGCATATTTTTCTGACAACGAACGAATTTTTCTTGGAAACTCCTTGGAAAAACGACTAATCAAGACATTTGAAAAATATCTCATAAACAACATGGGTTCATCAGCATATCCTACGTAGTATAATATATTAATGGACTATGAGGACTTGATAGCGTATGAGAGTTTCAACCTAAATGTCTAAAGCCCATACATTTTAAACAGGCATACAAATTCCAAAACTCGTCATGGTTCACCTGGAAAGCCAGTTCCAAACCTGACACAAAAAAACAAAGCTTGGAAACACATTTAGGAGATGACTAAACTGGCTACACCAGAATACAAATCCATTGCAACAAACAACATGTATCACCACCTCATTCGTGAAGAGGTAGTGTTGTAAATACCACGCTAGTACGTGCAATCGTCATATAGCATTCCATGCATCTAGCAAAACCAATTGTGACACGCCACGTGTTATTCTTTTCTCCTTCGTTGGATTCGCACGACGTTGACCGCCTGGACCGTTACATCGAATTTATCGGCAGAAAAAAAACCCTTAATGCATCATTATAAATACCAGTCTCGTTTTCATGAAATGGACCAAGGGAAATTTCAACTTAACTCGTGTGAAGCTAGTTCACTTTCACACACGCACACACATACAAAACACACACTCATTAGATAAGAGTGTTACCCTGACTCTAGATCTTTGATCTTATCTCAGGGTCCTTACCAAACATGCAAAACCGAACATACGATCATCATCATCACCATTATCCATCCCAAATCATAGTTTTATACACCATACGTAAATAAGTACTATACAATGTAATTTTTCATCATTTTACTTGTTAAGCTAAACGAGTATTTCAACCCGCGCTCTACTACGGAGCGCAAGATTTTTTAGTTATTAACATATTTTAAATCTTGAAATCACTCTTTCCATTTTATCCATTTAGGAATGCGTGTACAAATTCAATAACAATAAATTACACATGTTTAGACTGTAAAAAGAAAATAAAACACATGCATTCTTTTGTGCTCAGATTTACGTGTGCAGCCTCGACTAATGCGGTGTTCGACCCACCATAGCTGCAAACGCATTTTTTGTTGACGATGCCTTGCCAAAATGCGGGTTGCTTTTAGTCAACGTACTAAAGCAATAGTTTCTTCATAGCCAATGCATTTTAAATTTCCTGAAGGTCAATCGTACTTCGTAACAACGAAAGTATGATATGGGTTTTGTCAACTATCGCGTGGACCAGATTATTTTTGAGGACCATATTATTTTTGTATTTTTTAGCAAACTGACCATAGTTTATAACAACTTATATAAGATCTAAATTGTAATTCATCATTTCACTATGATTCAAAAGAACACAAGTCATTGTAAAATCGATGGGCTCGAAGGCTCAGTTTTGTGTTATCATCATTGCCTTATTTTGTATACCGTAAGAGGAAGAATCCATTGGTTCAGATAGGAAATGGAAGCCCGCCACGGCTGCATACCTAACTGGTTGCCCAGCCAAGTCAAGGACTTCCACTTCTTCTACTGAAACAGCTTGTATTCATCATCCGGCTATGATTGAAGCAAGTACAAATTTCTCGATACTTTCTTTTCAATACTCATCGCCTACCAATTTTTCCTCTTATTTCCCACTTTCTTCTTTCCCACTCAAACACATATTTGTCATACTTTTTCGTCTCAGATTTGCGAATGCATTTATGTCTAAAAGGACTTTCGAGCTGCCATGGCTGCAAACATCTTTTTGTAGATGATGCCCTATCAAGATACAGGTTTCTTGCACCTTTTATCATCGACCACATAAGCGGTAATTTATTCATTGCATATCATTGTGAAACAGTTACCTGCCAAAACTCAAATAGCTAATGTGCGTTCTTATTCTTGATCAGGCTATGTGCGGGTACACCATCTCGGTTAATGCTTTACACGCTCATAGGCGACTCAAAAATTGGTACACATGATAAATCAGTTTATGTTCACAACATACAAAGTACACAAATCCCAACTGTTTGACCCTTGTATATTCTGTTGGATCGAAAATCTAACTTCTAATCAAAATATACCAGAAATGTAAAGTTTTATTAAATCTTAATTTGTCATCATCTTTGATGTTTACAAATTGTTTCCTATTTATACTACATGAAAGGGTGCAAGTGAAGAGTCGCATCCCTTGGTAAATAACTGTTTTACAGTTATGTAACTGCCATTTTGTAACTGTCTTGTCAGCGGGTTTGTGATTACCCGGTTAGATGGGTTTCGGCCCAATATTCTCCCCCTTAATCACAAACGTTGCGACGTTAGGTCTTTTAGTCCGATGAGTTGTCTCATGGTTAAGAATTTGA
>BQNB010016818.1:0-70998 GCA_026074375.1 Tanacetum coccineum | reverse complement strand
TCAATTAACTTGTAAATACAAAACTATTGACCGACTAAACTTACCACATATTATGTTGTTCTGATCGTTGGCAAAGAACCTTACTATTTCCCCTTGGCGACCTTGGTCATCCTTTGGTATGCACCCAACAACAATAAGTTTATCAATATCATGAGCAGCAACTACATATTCAGGGTTTGTGGCCCCTGTGTAATTGAAAATATCAAAGAAAAATATATAAAACTTCATGACTCCTTTAACAAAAACAGAACCATGCCATTAACAGATGTCAAAAACCATACCTTCAAAACAGGTGCAAGTAGATGTTCATTTGTATACATTTGAATGTAGTTGTTCATCTGTATACATTTGAAAGCAGTTGTTTTTAGTATACATTTGAAAGAACAAACCTTATTCGCAAATAAACACGATCATAACATAACAACAAAGTTCTTACACCATCTTCACATGTAGCATTCATAACCTAACTTTCATAGCAAAAAAATGTATTTTAAATAAGGTTACAATAAATTATATAAACTTCTCTCTAAGAGAACTTTCATCAAACACTTCGTACCTAATGTTTTTCTCAACAAATTCCAAATCAAAACCATACGAATTAAGGACCCAATTCAATCAATACAAATTCTTGAGTTAAATTCAATTAAACCTTAAAATGTAAAATTACCTCCATTAGATGATTCCTTGATATGTAATACTGTGATTTCTTCAAATAATAAAACATTTGATTTCGTGTTAATGGATTTGAGGATAAATGATAATTTTTTAGGGCTAACTGATTGAATTAAGATCAATTTTTTTAGGGCCAACTGATTTGGGGAAATTTCTTGGGGAAAACCGATTTGGGGGATAAATTGTTTCGTAGTATAGATGAGAGGGTATACTTGTTTCACGTTTTTTAGTTTTAAACAGTTAGTGAATATGAGCCGTATGATGAAGTAAAATGGCAGGTGTCGTTATTAGGAGTTTTGGGAGTAGATCTAGTTGAAGGTAAGCTTGTTTTATTTAGGGGAGGATTTATATATTCCAATCATTGCATGTCTTATTATTTTCTTAAAAATAGTTGTTTTAATCATGTTTACCTATCATCAAACAATTAATGATACGTAAAGTGATCGAGATCTTGCAACTTTCAACTATAATCTCAAATTTTCTATATCCCTATTTTACCAACAAAGAAAGAACATTAAGAGAGAAATATGTGTGGTAAGTTATCGCGAGTTTGAAAAGTTTTATGAGGAATAAAGGCACATAGCAAGAGGTATAACCGAGCAAAGCAATACGCAATTTAGCCATAAACTAGAAAGAGTGCCTGAACTTAAACCTTGGCCTCATGGTTTTAGCTTTATAAATAGGGACGATGGAACACTAGACATTGCCGAAAACAACATGTACAAAAAGAGATCATAAGTCGTTGAAACTTGGCTATGTTTTTCCTTATGTATCATCACGTAATTCTGCACCCCCATTGTAGTTACATGCATTTGTTCACCGAGGAGAGGAAACATGATTGTGCACCGGTCATGAGTTCCTTATGTACAAGGCCACAACGATTAGGTCATGTTACCCTTTTTAAATACATGGAATCTCTTCTCATATATTTATTGGACTATTTGCGTACTATATAAACGATTTTATGAAGACTTCTTGCTTTGGATTCCATTGTTGAGTTTTACATGTCATATTACTTGTTCAGAATCAACTATAGAATATCAACATACTTTCAAATTTTGTTTCGATATCATACTTATTGTTGTTTTTTAAAGGTACTTTAGTAATTTCAAAGGTGTTTACACGTTAGAAATAAGTATGATATGAGATCGAATTTGAAAGTTTGTAGAAAATAAATACATAACAAAATATGAAGAAAAATATATTGTTATTCAATGAGCACTAACTGACATACTTAAATCAATGTCTAATCTTATGTAACAGCATTCGGTAGATGACAGCAAAAGAACTTACTTTTTCCCAAGGTTATAAATAGCGTGAGGTGTGGCGTGGCGGCATGGCCAAGCCTTACGCCTTTGCGAGCCATGGCGTGACTTAAGGCGGCACAAAATATGAAAATATTTATAAATTTATATATTTATATCATATTACAAATATATTGAGTTTACAAAAAGTGTCATACATAAGGAATAAAGTCAAGAAACTATTAATCTTTTTCATTTATATATAAAAATACGATTTTTATCGAACTTGAATTCAAAAAAGCCTCAACGCATCACGTTTTATTGCGTCTTATCACGTTTTTCACTCCTCATCTCGCGTCAAGCCTTAAGCCTAAGCCTTGGTCTATTGTGTGGCGTGGAGGTCACGCCTCGCGCCTTTACGAGGCCTTTGAGAGGCCTTTGCGCGCCTTTTAGAACCATGCTTTTTCCACAAACCAATAAACTATTGCCCTATTGATTTAGAGTCATATACTTAAACCCTACTTATTTTTTTTGTTCGTGTATAAATCAAGTAAAAGTCAAAGTACTAAAATGTCATATAACAAAAACTCCAACAAAAGTAAAACAATAAAATAATGATAAGACTTCTTTACAATCTTTTCCACCTTCATCTAGTTGACTCCAAACAAAACAAAGTAAAAAGTCCAATGTGTTCTTAACTATGTGTTTCAAGTGTGTCTGATGTATATTTATCTCGGAGTCTGACCCAAACACCCCCTTCTTGCTACCTGTTAGTAAAAAGTACACAAACCCTTAAATTTATAAAATCTGTTAAGGGTTTTCAAGGTTTCGATTGTAGCTTATGGGTAACATCTTTAATTTCTTATTTTGAAGTAAAGTCTTGTGCTTTTTGCAAACTTTTGGGCTTAATTTGATTGGTATTTTTCTCTTTTTGCAGATCTTGGTTGCAGTTGTTGAAGTGTAGATTTGATTGGAATTTTAAGTTTTACCACCAGGTTGGTTAATTTGCCTTTTTTATAAAGTTTTTTTACTTTTGTAAATTGGTTGATGTAATTTTTTTTTCTTGGTAATATAATATTTGTTTATGTTTACATAGGAACAAGAGGAATCTATTGTAGATATATATGATGATTGAGTTGGGTATAAAGAACATGCTTATAATATATGCTCTTTTCCTAAAACAAGATTATTAAAAAACTAATAAGGGAAAAAAGAAAAATTTTGACTTTTATTTTTTTGTTAATATAAGAATTCTTTTGACAAAGTTCTCTTGGGTATATGTCGATTGCTTCAAAGTTTGTGTTTCTGATACAGAAATCTAAGTCATATAGCCATGTAATTGAATGAGACTTTTGGGTATCGCCATATCGTTAATGTTTGCTGATGGCACCCCAATATTCAACTTATTATTGAAACGGATTTATAAGGTATATATTTGGTTTCATTTGTACTAATGCTAGCAACAAGGAAAAAGCATTTTAGACGATAATAATGTCCTTAAAGAGAAAAATACATTTGACGAGGTGTCAACATGCTATAGATTGAAGTGTTAAACTTTTAGCATACTCGAGGGATGTTTTTCAGTTTTTGCTGGAACTTATAAAAGAAACCACATATTACTTGGGTAATTTCAGTAATAGTTTCAATTCATATCTGGCCTTAATAAAAATTGTTGAATAAGTAGGTGGCCTTCGCATAAATTATCAATACTTAGTTGGTATGGGATCAGCTAATGTGGCATGATTCCATTATTGAGCTAACTTTAGGTTAAAACTAGAAAGTATGTCCAAGAAATTTTAAAAAGATAATCCTTATTAAAGAAATGCAATGTAGCCTCTTTTGAGGCCCATGTGAGGATGCCTTTTGTAACTATCTGTTTTCTTTCCCTTTTTGCTCCTATGTTATAAACTGATTAACAATCCATTTTTATTGTTTTCAGTTGTGTTCAGTGAGAAGACAAAATATATTGTGTTGTGTTTGTATTTAATGTCGTTCCGTAGCATAGTTCGTGACGTGAGGGATGGATTTGGGAGCCTATCAAGGCGTGGTTTTGAAGTGAGGCTCTCGGGCCATCACAATAGAGGAAAGTCACAAGGTTCGGTTAATGATCTGAGTGATAATAGTCAACCGGCTCTTGTGATCCAGAACAGTCGCTGGGCTAATCTTCCGCCCGAGCTTCTTTTTGATGTAATTAACCGATTGGAAGAGAGTGAAAGCATGTGGCCTGCTAGAAAACATGTTGTTGCTTGTGCTGCTGTTTGTAAATCGTGGAGGGGTATGTGTAAAGAGATTGTTAGAAACCCTGAATCATGTGGGAAGCTTACTTTTCCGGTTTCCCTAAAGCAGGTGTGTTGTGATCTTTTCCTGATTCTGTAATTACAATCTTTTATTATGATAATTACTAAACGTTGTTCTTAACTGTGTCAGCCCGGATCTCGTGATGGTACCATTCAATGTTTTATCAAGAGGGATAAATCCAACTTGACATACCATCTTTATCTTTGTCTTACTCCAGGTGAGCATTATTGTAAAACATCTTGATTTTGTGTATTGGTTGCATTTTGTTTCTGTCGTGACCTAATTAGTACCCATGAATTTTCCTGAAACTCGATGCAAATCATCTTAAATGAAATGGCTCAATGAACTCTAATTCCTATTACTCTATTATTTACTACCTTGACTTTAAAAGTCAAATATAATACTTCCAAATTATAGAATTCATGTGAATATACTTGCCTGAATAAAAGAAATGTGCAACAGCATGAAAAGTATGTGTGTTAAAAATTGTAAATTAGTTCGTCTAAAGAGAAGGCTGTTTTATAATTTGGATTCAACAACCAATACAGGATGGAGATGGTATAACTTTAGAATTTAGAGATGCACAAATGGTCGTGGGAGTGGGACCTTTACATGGCTTGCCTTGTAGCCGGTCTCAAAGAGGCTGGTCAAAGGACTGATTAGGGCCGGTCGTCGTCAAACAGACCCAATATTATTTGCATGGATCCGTTAAATCAAGGGCTGGCTATCATTTAAACGAATGTTTCTTTTCTTTTTTCGCACATCCACACTGTTTAATTCATCATCTGTCCGCTTTGACTTTGAATCGAGTTAGCTGCTCGCTGCCGATACATACTATGTTATCATTCCAATACCTTCTCACATTGATCACATCAATGGGTTGGCATTTGAATAATTGCTTTCATTTGAACTACCGGGTATTAAATAACTTGCTCAGTATTACATATGCTAATATAGCAAGTTACTGATTAGGACCCAGAGATCATAGAAGGTTCAAAACTCAGTTTGGTATAATATATATTTGAATATATGTTGAGGACTGCACCAACAGGATCAGTTAGGATTGCTTGGTCCCAACAGGCCAACAAGAGATAATCTGAAGTAGAATTTATGTCTGCGTTACGAAATTGTCAGGCAACGAAACATAACAACTTTTTCCTTAGTCCTAATATGTTGGAGTGGCAATGTCGACGTATTTAATTAATAATGGGTGGTACCGTTAGTGGGTAAAATGATTAGTAATTAAAGAATAGTTGGCTACAATTTACATGGGTCGAATGGGTTACCTGGTCAGAAGTTGCGCAATTCAGTGTGTTTTCCTTGAAAATTGGGTGGTACCTTCAATGGGTAAAATGGTTAATAGTTTAAAAGAAAACTAAGCAAGGAGTTGCATAGGTTGAACGGGTTAACCTGGTCAAACGTTGTCCATACATCCATAGTAATTTATTATAAAGGCTTGCAACATCTTAAATCATGTTAGTAATATAGGTAGATTATTATTTTGATAGTGTTTTGTATTCTTGCTTAAGATATTAATTATTTATAAATTTATAATAAACAGACAAAAAACTGTTCAGACCTGTATAAAAATTACCATTTGTTTTCCCCGTCAGCCAACCCAGCCATGTAGCCACCTTTAGTACATAATAGCGTAATAATTAACACTTAAGTATTAATCAAAGCTTAAGCTTATGTGCGTGTTTTATGAATTATGTAACATTAAAATAGCCACCTCTTATGTGGGTGCCTGTTTAAGTAACTCTAAAAGCAGAATAAAAGCTTATGTTGAACATTTGGTTATGCAGCGGCCTTACTTGTTGAAAACGGGAAGTTCTTGCTCTCTGCCAAAAGAACACGCAGAACTACTTGCACCGAGTATGTCATATCCATGGATCCTGATAACATTTCGAGATCAAGCAACACTTACATCGGAAAGCTCAGGTAAAGTATTGAATATATTTCCCCTGAAGTATGCAATCTTCTGTTAACTTGTTTTTAGCTTCATACACTACCTAAACACAAACATATTCGTCTCGTGACAACTAACTATCTATTAGGTGGAACTTAATGTCTGTCCTTGCAAAAGTTCAAAATAATATATATTTCCTTTGTAAAAAAAAAGAATATCACGTCTTTATGAAACATCAAAATACTTATGTTTACCAAATAAACTATTTACTAAACTGAAACTATTAAAAATTTTGATTTTTTAAATTTGAATATTTATCAATTTACAAAACTAATAGACCCTTATGCCACTATATTTCATCTCGCCAGTCCACAAGGTAAATATGAACAAGCCCTTATGCCACTATTGTGTTTAAACACAGAAAAAAACTAAAATATGTGTCCGAAGAGCAATTACCATCACCTTTAGTCCAACTAGAAATGAAAAACGAGGTAATATGGTATCAGGTTGAAGTTGCAGTTAGCATGGCCAGATCAATCGGATCTAAGTAGATAAACCAGTAAGTCAGGTCTATAGAGTTTAATTCTGCTTTGTGAAAACGTTAGGATCACAGTTCGTGTGGTTTGAGTTAGTTGTTAGTTGGCTCTTATTATGGTCATTTAATATGTGATTAAATAGTCAGTTAAAAGTTTTGATGTTTCATATATTTTAATTGTTATGAAATTGCTTATTTGGGCAAATACGAGTATTTTAGAGTTTGTATAAGAACATATACGACATCTTGAAGTTTGCAAGGATATACATGAAATTCTGCCTATCTATAATTTACAACTGAATTTGACTAGTGAATTGAAAATAATTCTTTCCATTTTAATTGTTTCAGATCTAATTTTCTTGGAACGAAATTTATAATATACGACACACAGCCTCCACATTTCAGTGCCCATATACCTCAGACCCGCGGATCAAGCCGAAGATTTCACTCCAAAAAAGTATCACCAAAAATGCCAACTGGCAGCTACAACATAGCCCACATCACCTACGAGCTTAACGTACTTGGGACTCGGGGTCCACGCAGAATGCACTGCGTCATGCAGTCAATTCCAGCTGCATCACTTGAGCCAGGTGGCTCGGTCCCCGGTCAACCAGAGCTTCTCCTTCCTTCCCATTCCTTAGAGGACTCATTTAGGAGCATTTCTTTTTCTAAATCCATGGACCGGTCAACTGAGTTCAGCAGCTCTAGATTCTCTGAGATTTTGGGTGCCGCCATATCAAGTGACGTCCCTGAGAGTGAAAAGTCAAAAATGCCCTTGGTCTTGAAAAACAAGGCGCCTAGGTGGCATGAACAGTTGCAGTGCTGGTGTTTGAATTTTAAGGGACGTGTGACAATTGCTTCTGTCAAGAACTTCCAGCTGATCGCAGCTCAACAACCGGCGGCACCACCAGCAGCAGCTGCGGCGGGAGCTTCTCAGCCGGCCCAACCGGAGCATGACAAAGTCATATTGCAGTTTGGCAAAGTCGGTAAAGACATGTTCACCATGGACTACCGGTATCCTTTATCTGCATTTCAGGCTTTTGCAATCTGTTTAAGCAGCTTCGACACCAAACTAGCCTGTGAATAAAATAAGGAACAAAAAATACAAAAAAGAATATACTCCTCTTTGCAATCCAAATATGGAGATTGTTGATGTTGGAAATCTGGAATTTCAACCTTTGTTGTCTGGACATGCCTATGTGAACTCAGAAGTGTGACTGTTCTTGTTTGTTATCCAAATCTTGCAACTATCTCACCTTTTTGTAAGTTTCATGTTCTCGGGTAACATTTGCTGGTTTGAGCATCGTATAATCCATGATGACGTTGGAATCTGTTTTGTGATTTCTATATAGTTTATTATCTAGCATAATGCTATTCCTAATGGCACTTGCCAGAGGTCTTCCCGGAAGCAGCCTCCTTACTTTTGTGTTTATCATGTGGTAGGGGTAGGATGTGTCATCATTCTACCTCCCCATACCCCGCCCCGGTGGAATTGGGTATGCTGTATACATACGCATGGCACAAGCACCATCTGTATTCAGACTGTCATACATGTATGCACATACGAGCCATGGCCCTAAATTGACAACCCAAAAGCTTTATCTCGTGAATTTTTGTCTTTTGTTACCTCAATTATATGTATACGAAATTTGACAAAAACTATAAATAAACGTATCTGCGCTATCTATTTCTTTTAAATCAACCCCAAGGCTTCTGCAAACGTTAAACCATAACTTCAATACTTGCCTTCACTTAGAAAGACTGCTTGATAATACATTTGCAACCGTTACTTTCGGACAACTAATGCTACTGCAAAAACAAACAAAAACATTGATGCACTCGAAATATGAACTTGGTTCCCACTCCGCGCATTTAGAGCATCTCCAATGCATTGTGTAATAGAGAGTTCACTAGACTGTCACATATCATTTCATTATCTTATAAATTGAACTTTACACCGCTTAATGCATTTCACATCACCGTATCAATTTAGCCATTTTCTAATGTTACACTAATTTTAGCAGACAAGTTACCTAAAAATAAAAAGAAGACCCGCACAAGAAACTCGATATGTAATACAAAGGAATTCTTAACTACGTGATCGCACAATATATCACAAGCTTCGAAATGATTAGTCCGAGCATATATAGTGACCCACAATGGGTTTAAGCATTTGATCCCCTGGCGACTTTTTGTTTATACGATGCCAACTAAGCTGGTTGTGGATGCCTTGCAGATGCTGTCTTTGAATAGCAAGATTTGGATTATAAAGAAATTCAGACTTAAAAGTTCTTGATATAAAGAGAAAAGCATGGGCTTTAGAATAATCAAATCATTGTTGAGACAAAGAAAAAGACAAAGATGTGCAAATAATCCACCAATGGACCATGTCCCAAAATATCATTTTTCTTTATATATATATTCCTGCTATGTTTGTTTGTGGGTCACTTAAATTTGTGTTTATATTCTCCAAAAGTTGATCACTTTGAGTTCAAAATATGGAAGATGTTGAGTGACTTGAATCATCATTCATTCATGGGTGATGCTAGCAAATTTCTACTCTTACATGGGTTTTCTGCATCAGCACATGTTGGTTTTTTGTTTCTTGTATTCATCACTTGGCTCTGCAAAAGGTGTATCAACATCAAAGGGCAAGAACATAGTATGTCCGAATATGGAGTCATGTTTTACAAACAGGTCCTTTTTTCTTGTGTGGTTCTTGTGCTTCTTGACCTTGTTATGTGTTTCTTGAGTCTTATTTATTGGTATAGAAACGGGTGGACTAATGAAGACATAATTACCTTTTCGGATACTGTTCTTAGAACGTTCGTTTGGTTATATGTTTCGGTTTACTTGCATACCCATGTCTCTAACTCAACAGATGCTAAGTATCCTTCTGTGTTAAGGATTTGGTGGGCGTGTTTTTTTGTAATCTCTTGTTTTTGCCTTGCGTTAGACTATGCTTTCTATAAAGATAGCCGATTTTTAACAGCCCAATTTTTGGTATTTGATGCTTCATCTACTTTTATTGGTGTATTGTTGTGCTATGTGGGGTTTTCGGTTAGAAAAAGTGGTGAAAATAGAAGCCATCTTTATCAAGAACTGCTGCTGGATGGCGGGGAAATTGCCATAGGTCAATGTAGAGAGTCCAAACGTGGGGGCGAAACTATAACTCCTTTAGCAACCAGCAACATATTTAGTCTTTTTACATTCTCTTGGATTAAACCGTTGATTGCTTTAGGATATAAAAAACCATTAGATCTTGAAGACGTTCCACAACTTGATGGTGTTAATAATGCGAAAGGAGTGTTTTCTGTTTTAAGAATCAAGCTAGAGTCGGATAAGGTTAATGACAGCCAAATCACCACTTTTAGTCTCGTCAAGGCTGTGATACTGACAACATGGAAAGACATAATAATCACAGCACTTCTTGCGCTTGTCTACACTTTGGCTTCATATGTCGGGCCTTTTCTCATAGACTCATTTGTTAAATATCTGAACGGTCATCGAGACTTAAACGAAGGCTTTCTTCTAGTTTCTGCATTCTTTGTTGCTAAGGTTGTAGAGTGCCTGGCACAAAGGCACTGCGATTTTAAGAAACAACAGGTTGGAATTAGGGTCAGAGCTTCTCTTGTTGCAATGATCTACCACAAAGGTTTGACTCTTTCATCTCAGTCGAAGCAAGGACACTCCAACGGTGAGATTATAAATTTCATGTCTGTTGATGCCGAAAGGATTGGTGATTTTAGCACGTGTATGCACAACCCTTGGCTTGTCATTGTACAAGTTAGTTTGGCACTAGCAATATTGTATAAAATTCTTGGCGTTTCTTCACTAGCTACTTTTGTTACGACAATAATCGTTGTGCTGTCTAATATACCGTTAGGGAGATTTCAGGAGACATTTCAAAGAAAGTTAATGATACATAAAGATAAAAGGATGAAAACAACTTCTGAAATCTTAAAAAACATGAGGATTCTCAAGCTATATGGTTGGGAGATGAAGTTCTTGTCGAGAATCAATGATTTTAGGAACGATGAGGCACACTGGTTGTATAAATATATGTTTACAATGACCATGACCGCTTTCGCATTCTGGGTAGCTCCCACGTTTGTGGCTGTAGCCACCTTTGGATCATGTATGCTTGCTGGCGTCCCACTTGATTCAGGAAAAGTATTGTCTGCACTTGCAACATTTAAAAATCTCCAAGAATCTGTGTATAATCTTCCCAGTACAATATCTAAGATAGCACAGACTAAAGTCTCACTTGATCGTATTGCATCATTCCTTAGTCTTCAAGAGTTGGATTCTGATCTAGTGGAAACAGTCCCACGAGGTAGTTCTGACACTGCGGTTGAGATAATTAACGGGAATTTCTCTTGGGATTTGACATCTATTTACCCAACATTGATTGATATAAATTTTAGAGCTGTTCATAGTATGAAAGTTGCTCTGTGTGGCGCTGTTGGCTCGGGCAAGTCGAGTTTATTGTCATGTATTCTTGGAGAAGTGCCTAAATTATCAGGACACGTTAAACTTAGTGGCACAAAGGCTTACGTTGGTCAAACACCATGGATACAAAGTGGAAAGATAGAAGAAAACATATTGTTTGGTAAAGACATGGAAAGAGAAAGGTATAATAAGGTACTTGAAGCATGTGATTTGCTAAAAGACCTTGAAGTTCTATCGTTTGGTGATCAAACGATTATAGGTGAGAGGGGAATCAATTTAAGTGGAGGGCAGAAACAGAGAATACAGATAGCACGCGCTCTATATCAAGATGCTGATATTTATCTATTTGATGATCCATTTAGCGCTGTTGATGCTATTACAGGAAGCCATCTTTTCAAAGTGAGTTCACCTCTTCTAAATTATAGGTTTTGAGAGTGATTTTACTGTAGCAAGTAGCGGTGACTATTTCGACCATTCACTTATAAATGGGTCATTTTGGGAGAAAAAAAATCTTAAACGGGTCAAATGCATTAAGCTAAAGGATTTCACTAAATCAGAAACCCCCCACCTGAAGTGTATTCAAATAAAAACGTCTTAAAATGCTTTTTAAAAGATGTTAGATTAGTATTGCAGATAATATAGCTATTCTACTCTCATTTCGTACAATATTTTGTTATAAAATGCAGATAAGTAGATAAAAAGGGTGTTCATTTGTCAGTCAGTCTATCCCGACACACCCACTTTGACATCTCTAGTAAAAAGATTGCACCATGTTCCGTGATATCCTAACAAAAAGCTTACCTCGGATAATGTGTTTTAGTATTACACTTCCACGAATACTCTTTGGATTCTAATCATTCTAATTTCTTGAATTTTAACTAGATAAATTAAGTTTTCAACAGGAATGTATGATGAATTTCCTGGAAACAAAAACGGTAATCTACGTGACAAATCAAGTGGAATTTTTACCCCTTGCAGACCTCATTCTGGTAAGCTTTAGAAGTACTATTTTCTCAGTTTCTTTGCATACTTATATGCAAACACCAATCTTGATAAAATGGTCATCCAACCAGGTCATGAAGGATGGAAGAATTACACAAAATGGAAAATATGACGATATTCTTAACTCAGGAAGCGACTTTATAGAACTTGTTGGTGCACATAAAGAAGCTTTATTGGAAATAGATAATGCCGGGAAGAACTTAGAGTACGATATATCAGACATGAAAGGAAATCAAGGAAGTCAGGGCACTATCAGGAAAAAAATCCAAGAAGAAATTATAAAGTGTCAAAACGGTAAGCAAAGGCAGCTTGTGGAAGAAGAAGAACGAGAAAAAGGTAAAGTTGGCTCATCAGCTTACTGGAAATACCTTACAACTGCTTATGGAGGGGCACTTGTTCCATTGATATTGTTAGCACAAATTCTGTTCGAGTTATTTCAAATATCGGGCAATTACTGGATGGCTTGGGCATTTCCTGCATCAGAAAGTAGTACAGCTCGTGTTGGAGCCGCTAAACTTATGCTTGTTTATGTGGCTTTTGGAATTGGGGGCGCTTTCTGTGTACTAGCAAGATTTTGGTTTCTTATGAAAGCTGGATACGAGACAGCTAACATACTATTCTACAAAATGCATTTGTGTATTTTCCGAGCCCCCATGTCTTTCTTTGATGCCAACCCATCTGGACGAGTTCTAAATAGAGTAAGTCAATACATTTTTTCTTGAATTATGATTTGAAAAAGTCATTGACATCATGACATGGAAGGTTTAAGTAGAGCTTCTTTCGTAGGTATCTACAGACCAAAGTGCAGTAGATTTAACGATACCGTATACTGCTGGTCCATTGGCCTTTAATGTCATACAGACTTTGGGAATTATTTTAGTTATGTCGCTTGGTGCTTGGCCCGTGTTCCTTGTTTTCTTTCCCGTGGTTGGAATTTGCATCTGGTTACAGGTAATTATTATTATCCTTTCCTGATAACTTTATACAGGGGTTCTGCATGTAATCATCAGCCTTGCAACGTTATCTAAGACAAAAAAGATTAAAAAAAATCATTTTTTGCTACCTATTTTGATATATAAATTAAACACTTCTTTATAACTGATATAATTGTTTTTTAGTACTCTTATTCCAACTTATGTTTTACATGTTTTCATTGTACTTGAAGCAATATTACCTACCTTCAGCTCGAGAACTGGCACGACTGGTTGGAGTGTGCAAAGCCCCAGTCATACAACATTTTTCTGAAACAATATCTGGATCAATAACAATAAGAAGCTTTGATCAGAAAAACAGATTTGAAGACACTTGCTTGAAGCTGATTGACGATTATTCCAGGCCAAAGTTTCATGTGGCTGGTGCACTCGATTGGTTAAGCTTACGGTTGGATATGTTGTCATCTTTTATTTTTGCCTTCCTTCTTGTCTTTCTAGTCTCGGTTCCTGAAGGAATCATTGATCCAAGTAAGTAACTTTATAAGTCAATCAGGATTAATGTGTAAGAGCATAAAATGATTCATCATTCCCTCCCATCGCATTATAGGTACTGCGGGCTTAGCAGTGACGTATGGACTAAACTTGAACATGTTACAAGCTTGGATGATACAAAAAATTTGCAATTTGGAAATACAATTTATCTCGGTTGAAAGAATATTCCAATACAGTTGTATCCCCAGCGAGCCTCCTCTTGTTAATGACTCAAATAGACCTGATCGCTTCTGGCCGTTAGAAGGAAACGTTGATATCCAACGTCTGCAGGTGATTTTACTGTAATCTTCATTTTTAAAGTTTTGTGCAAGTCAGAATAAAAGCTATAAATGATTGAATAGGTTCGTTATGCCCAACACATGCCACTTGTGTTGAGAGGCATTACATGTAATTTCCGTGGAGGTACAAAGACTGGAATTGTGGGGAGAACTGGAAGCGGTAAATCTACTCTTATACAAACGCTCTTCCGTATTGTGGAACCTACTGGCGGAGAAATTTTGATAGATGGAATCAACATATCATCAATTGGACTACATGATTTACGCTCCAGGTTAAGTATAATTCCTCAGGATCCAACTATGTTTAATGGAACTGTACGTAGTAACATGGACCCACTTGAAGAACATACAGATGATCAGATTTGGGAGGTACACATGATGATCAATATTTTTTTTTAAGCCAGCAGATTGTATGATATATAATATGATATTCGCTAGTAGTTTATATATTTCATCATGTCAGGCTCTTGATAAGTGCCAGATCGGAGACGAGGTTAGAAAGAAGGAAGGAAAGCTTGATTCAACAGGTTCTTGATCACTCCAATTTAACACGAATTATATCTGCAAATTTGGCATAAAAATACAAACTTTTCATAACCCATGTTTGTAAATTGCTGTAGTTACTGAAAATGGAGAAAATTGGAGTATGGGTCAACGACAACTAGTCTGCCTAGGCCGTGTACTACTCAAGAAAAGCATGATTCTGGTTCTTGACGAGGCAACTGCATCAGTGGATACATCAACTGATAACATGATTCAGAAAACACTTAGGCAACACTTTTCAGACTGTACTGTCATAACAATAGCACACAGGATTACCTCTGTCGTCAACAGTGACATGGTTTTGGTTTTAAGCAATGGTATGTTTGAGTTCAATCTTAGTCATTTTTACCACGGGTCAATACAGCATCTTGTGTGCAGTAAAACATTAGTTGTGATTCCTTTACTTGATCCATGATATGCAGGTTTGATTCAAGAATATGATTCTCCTACAACATTGTTGGAAGATAAATCATCTTCTTTTTCCAAGCTGGTTGCAGAGTACAACATGAGGTCGAATTCTAGTCATACAAATTAATCCCCCACAGTTGACAATCAACGGACGCCAAATTGTAATTTTATTTAATGCACTTAGTGAATAGCAATAAAGATTATATAGTTTGGAAATGAATGTCATAATATATTGCACCAAACTTGAATAATCAAGCAACCTTAATCATAAAGTCATATAATTGTTTCAAACTAAAGTTCCCGACTACGAGGCTTGGCGATGCCAACAACAAACATTTATCTCTGATCCTATCAACTTGATGCTTATACATGTGGACAAATGCAAAAAAAAAAAAAAAAAAGCTAATTCTTAATTATAACTTTTTATCGAGCATGTAGGGTATACAAACTTGTAAGAACAGATTTGCTAATCATCATTATTAGTACTTGTATGACTCGAGTTTGACCTCATGTTGTACTCGGCAACTAATTTCGAAAATGAAGATGATTTTCCCTCCAACAATTTCATAGGAGAATCATATTCTTCAATCAGACCTGCATATGAAAAGAGTAGAGAAAAAATTAAGGCCAAATTTTCAGTGTTCACAGGAGATGGTAGCGATAAAGGTGTCAAAATGAATAAGATTGAGATCATACGAACCATCGCTTAATACCAAAACCATGTCACTACTGATAACAGAGGTGATTCGGTGTGCTATTGTAATGACAGTAGACTCTGAAAAGTGTTGCCTAAGAGTTTTCTGAATCATGTTATCGGTTGCAGTATCAACAGATGCAGTGGCCTCATCAAGAACCAGAATCTTACTTTTCTTGAGCAGTACACGTCCAAGACAGACCAGTTGCTGTTGACCCATACTCCAATTCTCTCCATTTTCGGTAACTGCCACAAATTGACAAACATGGGTTGTAAAAAGGTGACCTTTTTATATAAAATTGCAAATAAAAAATATGTTAAAATCATGGAGTGACCAAGAACCTGTTGAAGCAAGCTGGCCCTCTTTCTTTCTAACCTCATCTCCAATATGACATTTATCAAGAGCCTGAAATGATCAAGTATATGAAACTACTAGCGAGTATCATATTATACATCATACAATCTGCTAGTTAAAAAAAATTAAATTGATCATCATGTGTACCTCCCAAATCTGATCATCTGTATATTCTTCAAGTGGGTCCATGTTACTACGTACAGTTCCATTAAACATGGTAGGATCTTGCGGAATTATACTCAATCTAGATCGTAAATCATGGAGTCCAATTGATGATATGTTTATCCCATCTATCAGAATGTCCCCGCTAGCAGGTTCAACAATACGAAAGAGTGTTTGTATAAGAGTAGATTTACCACTTCCAGTTCTTCCCACGATTCCCGTCTTTGTACCTCCATGGAAACTGCATGTAATACCTCTCAAGACAAGTGGCATGTGTTGGCCATATCGAACCTATTCACACACTTTAACTTATTATAATGCTTAATATTTTATTTCACGATAGATATTATAAAGAAAAATATTGATTACCTGAAGATCATGAATATCAACTCTTCCATGTGATGGCCAGAAGTGATCAGGTCTTTTTGAGTCTATAACAAGAGGAGGCTCACTAGGGATAGAACTATATTGAAATATTCTTTCGACGGATATAAATATTGTTTCCATGTTGCCATATTTTTTTATTACTGAACCTTGTAGCTTGTTCAGAAATAGTCCATACGTCACCGCTAAGCCCGCAGTACCTTCAATTTGTGATGATTGTTGTGAGTCATTCACGCATCAAAACTTATTTGTAGCATAAACGTCACTTACTTGGATCAATAGTTCCTTCAGGAGCATATACTAGAAATATCAGAGTTGATATGAAGGTAAAAGAGGACAGCATATCCACGCGTAAACCTAGCCAATTCGATAAAGCAGACACATGTAGCTTTGGCCTTGAACCATTGTCGATCAGCTTCAAGCACGTGTCTTTAAATCTCTGTTGCTGATCAAAGCTTCTAATTGTTTTTGATCCAGATATTGTTTCAGAAAAATGTTGTATCATGGGAGTACTGCATACACCAACCAATCGTGCTAGTTCTCGTGCTGAAGGTTGGTAATATTCCTAAAAGTACAGATATTACAAGTAAACAGAAGCCGGAAATATGGTAATAATGTCAGCATAAATATTCATATATACAATAGTTATATGTGATATGCAATTCCAGACAATCCGAAGGTCATGGTTGAAAAGTAAGTACCACAAATAGCAAAAAAATTGTTTGGAAAAGACGAGAATGAGGGGTCACCTGTAACCAGATGCAAATTCCAAACACAGGAAAGAAAACAAGGAACACCGACCAAGCACCAAATGACATAACTACAATAACGCCCAAAAGCTGTATGACCATAAAGGAAAATGGGCCAATATTATATGGTATCGTCAAGTCCACTGCACTTTGGTCTGCAGATGCCTGCAAAGAGAGCAGTTACTTAACAATACCAATAATAACACATAACCTATTCTGCGTGTTAAAAACTTGAAATCAAGTTGCCTGACAATTTTAAGCAAAATACAGTAGTCACTTACTCTGTTTAGAACCCGTCCAGATGGATTTGCATCAAAGAAAGACATGGGGGCCCGGAAAATACAAAAATGCATATTGTAAAATAGTTGGTTAGCTGTCTCATATGCTGCTTTCATAAGTAGCATCAGTCTTGCTAGAATAGAGAAAGAGCATCCGATTCCAAAAGCGACATAAACCATAATAATCTTAGAGTCTCCAGCACGAGCTTCATTGCCTTCTAATTCAGGAGATGCCCAAGCCATCCAGTAATTGCTCAAGATTTGAAGTATCTCAAACATAGTATGTACTAGTAAGATCAATGGAACAAGTGCTCCTCCATAAGCAGTTGTAAGGTATTTCCAGTAAACTGAAAAACCAATTTTACCTTTTCCACGCTCTTCTACTTCCACAAGCTGCCTTTTCTTACCATTTTGACTGCTTTTAGTCTCTTCTTTTAACTGTTTCTTCATGGTGCCCTCACTTCCTTGGTTCTCAATCACATCCATCGTATCTGAAATTACTTTCTTACCTGCATAATCTATTTCCAATAATGCTTCTTTGTGTGCACTAACAAGTTCGATGATGTCGATTCCCGAGTTTAGGATATTGTCATATGTTCCAGCTTGAGCAATTCTTCCATCCTTTAAAACCTGGTGGGTAACCATTTTATTCAGATAGGTACATTAATGGACATTTGCAAAGAATGTAAAGAAAGACTACTTCAAAAACTTACCAGGATGAGATCAGCATCAGGTAAAAACTCAACCTGATGCGTGACATAAATCACTGTTTTTGATTCAAGGAAGCCCAGCATACATTCCTGTGGATAGAATATCTTATCTAGTTAAATTCAAAACGGCCAGTTATATGTTTAACCAACTTTGGTTTGATTTATTTCTTGGGTAACAACTTATATTAGGACGGAATCACGGATAACGCCCATTAGAATTTTGATAGTATAACACTACTAGGAAAATTACTTTTTTGTTAGTATATAATGAAGTACATAACCTGTTAATTATATGCACCATGGGAAACAGCTAGATGGATTAAAAATAGAAAAGAGATGTTAACTCACTCTGAAGATATGACTTCCTGTATGAGCATCAACAGCACTGAATGGATCATCGAATAGATAAATATCAGCATCTTGATACAGAGCACGTGCTATCTGTATTCTCTGTTTCTGACCACCGCTTAGATTTATTCCCCTCTCGCCTATAACTGTTTGATCACCAAATGACAGAACTTCAAGGTCTTTCTTCAAATCACATGCTTCAAGTACCTTATTGTACCTTTTTATATCCATCTCCTTACAGAATAAGATATTTTCTTCTATCGTTCCACTCTGTATCCATGGTGACTGACCAACATAAGCCTTTGTGCCACTAAGTTTGATGTGACCTGATAACTTTGGCAATTCTCCTAGAATACATGACAGTAAACTCGACTTTCCTGAGCCAACAACGCCACACACAGCAACTCTCATGCCATGAACAACTCTCAAGTGTATATTACTCAATGTAGGAGTAGAAGATGTCACGTCCCATGAGAAATTCCCATCAATTATCTCAACCGCATTGTTGGAACTGCCCCGCGGTACCATTTCTACCGAATCAGAATCTAACTCGTCAAGACGAAGGAACGACGCAATACGATCAAAAGAGACTTTAGTTTGTGCTACCATAGATACCGTCTCCGGAAGCATATACACGGATTCTTGGAGAATCTTGAACGTTGCAAGTGCGGACAGTACCTTCCCAAGGTCAAGCGGGAAACCTAAAAGAATACATGTCACAAAAGTAGCTATAGCCACAAATGTAGGTGCAATCCAGAATACGAATGCACTCATCGTCATAGTAAATACAAATTTATACAGCCAGTGAGATTCTTCATTCCTGATATTCTCTATTCTAAGCAAGAATTTCATCTCCCAGCCATGAAGCTTGAGGATCCTCATGTTGTTCAAAATCTCAGAAGTTGCTTTCATCCTTTTATCTTTATATTTCATCAACTCTCGTTGAAACTTTCCTTGTAAACTACCTAATGGTATATTGGCGAATACTACGATTATGATAGCAACAAAAGCAGTTAGTGAAGAAAGTCCAAGATTTGTATACAGAATTGCCAGTCCCAAAGGAACCTGCACCACAATTAGCCAAGTGTTGTGCATTAACCGGCTAAAATTTCCGATTCTTTCAGCATCAACAGCCATAAAATTGACGATCTCGCCATTGGACTGACCCTGCTTTGACTGAGCTGAAAGTTTCAAACTTTTGAAATAGATCGTTGCGACAAGAGCAGCTTTAGCCCTGATTCCCACTTGTACTAGCCTAAAATCTCTATGTTGTTGTGCCAAGCATGCTACTATATTGGCAACAGAAAATGCAGAAACTAGAAGTAGTCCTTGTTTCGAGTCTCGATGTCCATTTAGATATTCTATAAACGTATCTATCAAGAATGGCCCCACATACGAAGCCAATGTGAGCACAAGAGAAAGGAGTGCCGTGATTAGTATGTCTTTCCATGTTGTCCAAATCACAGCCTTCACAAGACCATAAGTAGTGATTCCGCTATTTTCTTTCTTGTATGACTCTAGTTTACTTCTTAGAATTGAACAGGCTCCACTTGCACTATCGCCACTGTCAATTTCTGGAATGTCTTCAAGGTCTAATGGCTTCTTATATCCTTTAGCAATCAAAGGTTGAATCCAGGAGAAAGTTAAAAGACTAAAGACACTTCTTGTAGTCGACGGTGTAATACTCAGGCCCACGGTTTCCAATTTTTGATACGAATGGTTTATAGTTTCTCCTTCATTTGAATCACTCTTACCCGAAAGCCCCAAATAACAAAGTAATAGACCGAATAAAGCAGACAGAGCATCAAAGACCACAAATTGAGCAACGAAATATTGATTTTGTGTGTAGTCGACATAGTCTAAAACAAGGGAAAAACAAGAGATCGAGAAAAAAGAAACCCACCAAATCCTTAACACAGAAGAATACATAGATTCTGTGTCAGAAACATGTGTGTGCACGTAAACAGAAACAACTAACCAAACAAATGTTCCAACAAACGTATCCTTAAATGCATTAATGCTTTCATCAGTCCTACCATTTCTATACCAATAGAAAAAGTTCAAGAAACACATAAAGACGTTAAGAACCACAAGAGCCACACAACAAAAAAGTATCTGTCTGTAAAACAAGTGCCCATTTTTCGACCTAAGGTTATGTTTCAGACTTCCATTCCTTTTGTTCCTTAAGTTTCTGCTAAGCCAGGTAACAAATAACAGAAGCAAGAAACCAATGTATAACGAACCCAAAAACCCATGCACGAGTCCTGGCGACAAAACAAAGTTTCTACCATCATCCATGGAAAACTTTGAAAGCATAGAAAACTAAACTTTGGTTGCGCTTACTAATGCTTCATGATTTTCCATGTTTATTGATATAAAACTAACTAGTAATGGTCATGTTTGGTCAAAGTCTCATAATGATGCTGATGGGTTAGGTAAATACATCCACTAACAAGATATCTACTTTTTTTATAGTCTTTGTTATTAGTATATCTTAAGTTCTTAACAACCATACAAGTATTCGGAAAGTCAGTGGAGCGATAAAGCTATAGCGAAATGCAACTTAAGTAACTAGCAGCAACAATAATAAAGACAGGCAAGTATGTAACAGATATACAGTCATATAAAATTAGTTGTTTTCGAAATCTAGTTCTTAAGTCTGATGCTGCACAGGCACTAATATAACAAGTCTAATAATGGGTACTAATGCATTCTGTCGTGCATTTCATCTAACACATGGGGTGCAAACAGATTATGAGTTTCAGTTCTTGTACTAAAGTTAAAGATGAAATATGGGTTGTGCTAACTACAGTATAAATCAAATTGGGAATGAATAACTTCAGATTAGTTAAGATAATATAAAGGATATTGAAGAAAATACTAATGGTTTTGTTTTTAAAACCGGGTCTCTGATCAACCCGGGAGGGTCACCGGATCAACCCGGTTCTTTGAAAAAAACAAATCCAAACTGTTTATACACATGACCAGACAGTCAGACACTCATGTTTCTTTTAACTTTTCAAACACCGATTCGATCGGTTGACCCGGCCGGTATTGAACCGAATTTTCAATTATAAATTTAAATTATACAAGACAGAATTGAATGTTTGATTTCTAAAAAATTATATTATAACGAGGTTTTTCACCCGCGTTCCACAGCGGAACGCGAGGTTTTACGTGAAAGACTAACTTTGCAAATGACCGATAACCCCAAAGACTAGTTTATTAAATTGTTTCTGGAATCTTTTACGAAAATAGTCATTCGGTTAGCGTTCCGTTGCAAAGTTAGTCATTAAGGACCAACTTTACAATGTACTGATAACCTCAAAGACTAGTTCCGTATAGTACGGTTTTATAATTTTATTTTTAAAAAATATATATTAAACTTCAATATTCTTTATAAAATCGTGCGTATATCAGAATCAATGCAACATTTTGCTCGTTTTGTTCCCAATTCGAAGATCTTTCCGGTGGCATATTTTTTACGAATGAATCGATACATATACGTTTCATATTTGATAAATAAAGTTTGTTATATATAAAAGTCGTAAATAGGTAAAAGTTTAAAAGTGTTTTAGTAACTTATTGCATAGTTTGAGGTGCGTTTGTAAGTTTTTTTTAATATTAAACTTGCGTTAGGAAACGTGTAATTTTTTTTAATATTAAAGCAACACGCATGTCAAGGCGTACTGCCTTTTAATATAAAGTTATAATGATACATGCTCTATAAAAACATGAGTTAATTACATAGATCGTCCTTGTGGCAAATTGCATGTCTCGTCCTATTGCTTTGATAATTACACCAGTTGTCTCTGTGGTTGACCAAAATGAGTTGACTAGCCTTTTGACCCTAATCCCATCCATTATTTCGTTAACGTCAGGGGTATTTTCGTCCTTTCACGTCCAAATAAACTAAAAGGACCATTTATGTAACAAATTTTTTTTAAACTTTTATGTAATTGATTATTTTTTTAATTATGGTTGAAAAGATATCATCTTTGGTGTTGGTCCGATCGGACACGTGTTTGGCAAAAGAATATATCATTGAAGCTTTAGGGGGTGTTTGGTAAGCTTATATGATGGGCTTATGAGCTTATTAGCTTATATATGTCATATAAGCCCAAACTAAGTATTTGGCTAAGCTTATATGAGTGGGCTTATGAGCTTATATAAGAGGGTTTTGATAAGCCACAAAAGTATGGCTTTTTTAAATGAGTTGGGCTTATATAACATGTTACATTATAAATTACAAATTTACCTTTAATTATACATAATCTAACATTAATATTTTTCAACTCATGTCTCTTATAATCATTTACCACTTTAAAATAAACCAAACATTTAAAGTTATAAACTTACTAAATATAAGCTAATCCAAACACTCAACGTGGGCTTATAAGCTTACGATATATAAGCCATAAGCTGCTTATATAACATAAGCCTAAGCCCAAGTCATAAGCTTAGCCAAACACCCCCTTAATATTAAAAAAGTGACAAGATGTTGTGAAACGTTAATTTACAGACTTGAAATAAGATCTCTTATTACCCTCCTTAGCATCACTCTGAAATAATAAACCATTGCAGAAATGGAGACTTTCATTATCTTTGTGGACTTGTGGTATGTGGTGTTGCTAATTGCGCGACATAAGTCGGGCGCCCAAGAATAATAGGACCTTCATACCTTTAAAATTGAGAGGTCACAGTAGCTACTACTCTTTCGGTGTTGGTCCGATCGAACACGATGGTGGATCTTGATGGATCGGTCGCTCATGTGTTGGTGGTTGTGGTGGTTGGAGTTTTAAAGATGAATGTTGGGACTTGGGATTGTGCTGGTGGTGATGAGATTAGAGGAGGAAATGGGTTTTTGATGTTGCAAACGTGGTCCTTAGGTTATTATTGTATATGAATTGACGAAAGTGCTCTTGACGAAAGGGAAAGATAACGAAAAATTAGATAGTGTTAGAGTCAAATGGCTGATCAATCTATTTGGGTCAACCACGGGGACGTCTAGTGTAATTATCGAGGCAATAGGACGAGACATGCAATTTGGGCATAACCACAAAGACAAACATGTAATTAACTCTAAAAACATCCCTAAAAATCTTTCATAGTTCAAACTGGTCCACGAATGTGTGGAGGATACGAGTGGAATTGAACTGCGCCGCTTTTGAAAAGCTCAGGATCAAATCGGAAAAAAGCTCAAACGAGCCGAGTCTAGATGAGTTTGAGCTCGAGCTCGAGCCTAAGTTGCAGCTCATTTATTAATCGAGCTCGAGCTTTACATACAAAGCTCAATTAAGCTCGCGAGGCTAAACGAGCTTTAACGACACTAGGATATTTTAAGTATTAAGCATATATAAAACGTTATGTATTCGTATTGTAGATGAGCTTATTAATGAGCTCAATAAGAAGCTTATTAACGAGCTCAAAATAGATATATTCTGAGCCGAGCTCGAGTCA
The DNA here is from genome assembly GCA_026074375.1 of Tanacetum coccineum. Classification (NCBI taxonomy): domain Eukaryota; kingdom Viridiplantae; phylum Streptophyta; class Magnoliopsida; order Asterales; family Asteraceae; genus Tanacetum; species Tanacetum coccineum. The sequence continues at coordinate 47,033 of BQNB010016818.1, read as the reverse complement.
AGCTTTAATTTTGTTAGAATATGTACACGTAAAATAATATATGTCCGAGAAAATACTCGAGCATATGGGACGCACGCGTTAATACGTAAAACAATAATATTAATATATTATGAGTAATATATTAATTAGTGATAAGTTAAACGAGTTTTAAATAATTAGTTATTTAATGGGACTTTACAAACAGACATTAAACGTTAATATAAGGACTAGTTTGTAAATCGAAGGAAAGTGGAGTTCGGTTTTCCCTCCCTAGGTTTGTACCGATCGGTGGAGCACTCCTATTAGGAGTGGGATTGCTTGGCTTGCAAGCCAAGTAATCCAAGACTATATAATGACCTCTTGGGGTTCATTATTAAATTACAACTTGAAAAAACCTAAACCCTAAACTCACTTTTCTCTCCTTCTCCCTTGCTTGTGTCGTCTGATTTCAAGAACCCGCAAAGGGTTTCGGTTTATTGGTTTTTGGGTCGATCGAGCCATAAGAAGCCACAAGGGTTTCGAATTGTGTTGCTAGTCAAGAAAATGAGATTGTTTGCTTAATCACTACTAGTACTAACATACGTTATTGTTTGCTAAGAACGTATTGTGTGTGTCGATATAGAGAGATCTTGGTTTAGATCTTTGGTGGTTTAACGTAGTTATTAGTTTTATACACACGCGTATATTCAAGATTTATGTTCGTTTGATTTAATTGTTAAAAGGTGTACATATTTTGATCCTTTGTTAATTACATTATTTTATACGTGATTACTTGTTTTTCGTTGCGTACTCGTGTTTATTAATAGGTAATTAGTTCATAAAATCCAACAAATTTTTCATTGCCAAATCATATAAACGAGTTGAGCCTGAGCATGCATAACATACTACGAGCCGAGCTCGGGCTTAAAAGATAAGGCTCGAACCGAGCCGAGCTCGGCTCGGCTCGTTTCCACCCCTACTTTTGACACATAAAAAAAGGTGTATCAAGCGTAGTGAAGACTAACATTGTGGTCAGGACTAGTTTTGTAAATCGAAGGAAAGTGGAGTTCGGTTTTCCCTCCCTTGGTTTGACCGATTGGTGGATCACTCCTATTAGGAGTGGGATTGCTTGGCTTACAAGCCAAGTAATCAAAGGCTATATAATGACTTCTTGGGGTTCATTATTTAACTACAACTTGAGAAAACCTAAACCCTAAACTCGCTTTTCTTCCTTCTCCCTTGCTTGTGTCGTCTGATTTCAAGAACCCGCAAAGGGTTTCGGTTTATTGGTTTTTGGGTCGATGCGAGCATAATAAGCACAAGGGTTTCGGAATTCGTGTTTGCAAAAAAAAGGTCCCCCCCCCCCAAGAAAAAATAGATTGTTTTCCTTTAATCCACTACAACATACAACATACGTATTGTTTGGCTAAGAACTTATTTGTTGTGTCATATAAAGATCTTGTTTAGATCTTTGGTGGTTTTGCGTGGTTATTAGTTTTATACACACGCGTATATTCAAGATTTGTGTTCGTTTGATTTAATTGCTAAAAGGTGTACATATCTTGATCCTTTGTTAATTACATTATTTTATACGTGATTATTTGTTTTTCGTTGCGTACTCGTGTTTATTAATAGATAATGAGTTCATAAAATCCAACAAATTTTTCATTGCCAAATCGTATAAACGAGTTGAGCCTAAGCATGCATAACATACTACGAGCCGAGCTCGGGCTTAAAAGATAAGGCTCGAATCGAGCCGAGCTCGGCTCGGCTCGTTTCCACCCTTACTTTTGACGCATAAAAAAAGGTGTATCAAGCGTAGTGAAGACTAACATTGTGGTCGGTCTAAAAGTGCTAAGTATCACGGCCACCATCTGAAGTGCCCCAAGCCATGGCATCGCTAACCCTATGCGCCAAAACAATTAGCCGGTTACTTAGCTTAAGCCAATAAACGATTTTCTACAATGATGGGTCAAAAAAAGACGCATTCAAAAGAGGCCTTTTAAATGATGGTCCCAAAAAGGATATCTTGACATGAGTTATGAAGGAATGAGGTTTTAGGTGTGTTACTCAAAATGGGTGTTTTAATAAATTTGCATGATGTGACACCCAAAAAAGGTCATGTCTTGAGTATGACCTGAGAGCTGTAACAGATATGTATTTTTACATTATATTTAATTACATAAATCGTATTTTTACACATGGTTTCACCTTTCGTCCTAAAATTTCAAAAATTACATTACTCATCCTTGTACTTGTCGTTTTGTAACAAACCGGTCCCTTAACCAAACGGCCGTTGTGTTTCTCTATTAAGTCCCTTTGTGCAAGTCACATGAAGACATTTTGGTCATTTCCAAGGACGGATGTAGAGTATGAAAATGGGAGGCAAGTGCCCCCCATGCTCGTCGAAAAATTTGAAAATTTAGTGTAATTTTTTTTTAAAATTTTGACCTTTTTTCGACAGTGCTCCCCGCTCAAATCTCAAATTGCCCCCCACTCACATACTAAAACATAACATTTAACACTTTAAAACCTTATAAATCTGTCATCTCTAAGTAATAATACTCGATTTATCATTTCGATCTCAGTTTTTCTTTCACATTTTGTTGTTATTGTCAAAAAAAAAAATTGTCCCCCACATGCTATTTTTCTGGTTCCATCACTAGTCATTTCACCGGCATTCATCTTCAAAACTTACTTTTAAAGACAATTTTTCTTTTTCTTTTAAGCGAAAACAATAAACAAAATCTAACCGACTCAACCTCAAATCAAATCCTTTTGATTGAGAAAAAGTTTGGGACCTAAAAGTCAAAAGTGTATCTACCAAACAAATTATAAAGAACTTGGTTATAGCAAATCAGTTTGTTATTTACATCCATACATCGTGGAAATGAATGAGTGGTAGAATTTTTTAAATAACTTGTGGCCCAATTCAATTATCAGATCGACATTTCCGAATGGAAACTGATTTGCTTTTTAATAGGAACATACATATGTCTAACCGGACTGTCCGAGAGGGGTTTCAGGGGTGCTTGTGAATCACGCGATTGTTTCTTCTAAGGACCCTGTTTGTTTATAAACGGGTTTTAGGATAAGATTTAGATACCGGTTTAGGATTTACGATTCGGTTTAAGATTTAAAGAGAGTAATTAATATTTATTAAATACTAGTATTTAATACCGTGGCAACGCACGGGGATTAGACAATATGTTTTTTTAAATACATGTAAGAATTTTTATTTTTAATTTGATTTATAAGTTATGTTAAGATTATATATCGAAATCTATGAAGATAATAGATTCATACATCTTATATATATTATATTGAGCTTGAGGATAATTACAAATTTTTTCATATTGATTTACCTGTAAACTAACTCTACATTGTGAGCGACTAATCTCTACCAAACTACTCTTTTAGGTATCCCGAAGTCGGCTCATTGAACCATCGAGGCCACAAGATAGTTTTCTCCTCGTTATAATCAAAAACCATATGACAGCCACTTTGGAAGGCTGGTTATCTTACCGTTGGGAATGCAGCTGATATTTTTATATGTTTTATGTATTCTATTGCATTATTGAGTTCAGCTATACTTAAGATTAATGGACACACATTGTGTTAAAACATTTAAAAGAATATATAAGTACTTTCCGTGCAATCGAATTTAAAAGCATCAAGGTTGAGTTATCAAAATCGTCAATCATTATAGAATAAAGGAAGACTAACAAACTCAAATAAGTAATATATTTCGTGCATACAATAAGTTTTGGTCAAACAAAGATTACTATTGTAATCCTTAATACATATACAAATATAAAAAGAGTACTTAACCTATTTTTTCCGTCACCAACACTTTTTAAAGATATCAAATAAGCCTAGATAGTTATAAATGATTTATAAACATACATAAAGGGTCAATGGAATAAAGACTTTATTGAAATTTAAATGTATAATTTTAGTACGTAAGAGACAAAAAGAAAAAAAAATTCAATACTTCCAACACAATCAATTAATAGCTATAAAACCCTTTTTATTAATTTATGATATTTTATGCCGCTTTGGTGTTTTCTATTTGGGTGTACAACATCAATTTCAGACCGACACATGAAAAATCCATCAAAAAGTCATCGGGTAATTTGGATGTGATTAGATACTTTTAAAACTTTGTTTTGGAAGTAAAAATTGTTTACATTTGTAATATTTTACAAATATAAACCTACGGGTGATAAAATATAAGGGGTTATGAGTTTATATTTTATAAATTATAATAAAACATGTAAATTTATAAATTTACACTTAACTCCATATAATTTATTTAAAATTAAAAATCACTAAATTTTTATTAATTACCTCTACTTTTTTCAAGTTTTGGCCCAATTCAATTATCAGATCGACATTTCCGAATGGAAACTGATTTGCTTTTTAATAGGAACATACATATGTCTAACCGGACTGTCCGAGAGGGGTTTCAGGGGTGCTTGTGAATCACGCGATTGTTTCTTCTAAGGACCTGTTTGGTTTATAAATGGGTTTAGAATAGGATTTAGATTTGGTTTAGGATTTAGATTCGGTTTAAGATTTAAAAAGAGTAATTATATTTATTAAATATGTTTTATAATAAAATTAAAGCCAAAATATATTATATAAAAGTAAAATAAACAAGATGTGAGAGTAAAATCAAATGGCCTCACAAGTTTAGACAAACTTTATACAAACAAACCTTACCAACAAGTATGGATTTGACAAAACCCTTGTCAATGGGTTTAGAACAATAAATACAATCAACCAAACACTTAATCATAAAGCTAAATCCTAATCCTCCCTCAAAACCCTCAAAGCAAACACACCCTAAGTTTCTGTGTTACGAGCAATATTGTAAAAAAAGGCATATAAGACCGATTAATCACTGCCTAAGCGCTACTATGCCACCAATCTTGTCGATTTGTGTAAATCGTTCAAACAAATCGATGGACCGTGGTCAACGACGGTCAACGATGCTCAACAACGATCAATGGTGGTCAAACTTGCCGGAAACTGGCAAATTTTGCCGGAAATAACCAAAATGCACCGTAAACTTATTTTAATCACTCATAGTAGATGTTTATATCTATTACAATCAGTGGCAGAGCTAGGTCAAAATTTCTAAGAGGGCCGAAGGGTAATTCTTGAAACTTATGAGTGCCAAATTATAATTTATTTAAAAAGTATAAGGTTTTTAACATAAACTATGCATAAATTTAAGGGTATATAATGCAAATATGGAAAACCTTAGGGGGTCATGGCCCTTCTTGGTCTCTATGTGGCTCCGCCTTTGATTACAAGTTTTTTTAATTCTTGCCGTAAATACCCAAAGCTCGCTTTATAAACCCAAAATTCGCCGTAAAGGCCAATTCGATTAATCACGATTAATCTCGCCTTGACCGATTACAAGCTACAAAAAGCTCGACCGTCCGACTACCTATTCACGATTTTTCAACCTTGGTACTTACGAGTTTTGTTTAGTTTTATTGAAATGCACACTGTGTCTTTAAATCTTAAGTCCACCCATGCATGTTATGATGTAAGTTGGTGTATGAGTTTGTCCTACTCCTTCGCAAAGATGATGAACGCGTCATTTTTAAACTAGTCGGGTACCCGCGCAATGCGGCGGCGGATACCCGGTAACTAAATATAGTGGCGAGCAAACGTTGTTCATTTAAATGTTTTTACTAAAACAACTTTACAAAATAATGACAAATTTTAATGAAAATAACTATTAACCATACCGATGCAACTATTTCACATCCAAATAACATAAGGTTCAAATTAAAGAGAGTAACATAAATAGTTAAAGACATAAATTAAAGATAAACGTCAATACAAATAAAATGTAATAGACATTGAAAAAGACAACTCGTTAACAATATAATAATAGACTAAAATAATTAAGATTCTAATTGTTTAAAAAAAATATTTTTACTTTAACGATTGATGAAGATTTGACTTATCGAATGATGTAAGCCATAATGTTAGAACCCATTGAAGTTATAAATTTTTGAGAAATCTGCAAATATGCTCCCTGTGGTTTCTCAAATTTGCAGATTTGCTCCCCCCTACTCTTTTTTCTTGCATGAATCATCCTTATCTCGAAACTATGTAACACCGTTCGTCCCTATCTCAAGAGATAGGGACGAACCATGTAATTAACTATGTAACACCATTCGTCCCTATCTCTTGAGATAGAGACGAACGGTATTACATAGTTTCGAGATAGGGACCTTATTATTCCGCTGCGTGTTCAATATTATCTGTAAAACGATCCTAGATGGGCTAAACGATTATCAACACACTTTTCTCTAAATTTTTAGACTAAAATTTTAAAATGGATTATCAAGGTCAATCATGTATATATAGAATTCACAAATCAACATTTTTTTATATAAAGCAGTAGAGATACATACTATTAAATAGGAGGTTTCAACATTAAATGTTTGTAACCACATTGACTTTCAACATTAACTTAAGACCATGATTATGGTCATGTAACCACTATAAATTCATGGAGAAGGTTATGAGATCAATTGTCCGATTAATGCTCATAACTCCTTTTGACCGGGAGTTACAAACTTTTTTAAATGAGCTATTATTAACACATGTTAATTAAAAAAAGTATACATTAAAATGTTTATGGTGAACATTGATTAATAATTTATATCTTTCCCTAAACAATAAATGTTTTGGTCCTTTAAAAATTTAAAGACTTCTAAAATATAATCACACGGGTACCCGCCACTGCAACGGCGACGGGTACCCTGTGACTATATTTTGCGAGATGTTATTCGGTTAAACGTTTTTCTAACAACAACTGTTAAAAAATTAGATCTACAAAATAAAATCTATAAATCTATAAAAGAATTATAAAAACCAAAGTGCATAACATTTATGTTCTAAATAATTAAATTCTCATATTATAAAATATAAATCAACATGACTAACAAACCATATTTATTTTGTATAAATCGTCAACTTTACACATGACATCCATGCTTCATCATCAAAGAGAGATCAAGCTGCTCAAAGTATTCATATAGATCTAACAAAAAGTACAGTGGACATAGGAATATTCATATGGATATGCCAAAACCGCTCAAAATCACCAAAAAGCACACTGAAATCACCCAGCGCACTGAAACCATCTAGTCCACCAAAGTCATGATCATTAGCTTGGCAAACGGCAAAGACAATGGCGGCGGTAGCGGCTGACGGCACATGATGTTGCAAAGGTGGCGGCAGATGCCAGAAGGATATCCAAGCAAGATATCATAATACTGTTGGGACGATGGGGGCTTAAAGTTTTAGAGACATCATGAATAACAGGTAGTTGATTAAGAAGTCATGGGGTTTTGGATGTCTAAATTTATTATCAACGAATTAAGGAAGTTCAAGCTTTTTATAAAGGTACTGATGAAGTTCTTGAAGGTACTATGTCATCAAGAATATGAAAAGTACAGTGGAGCAAATCTAAAGTAACTGCTGAGGTATATGAAAGTACTCGCTCATTCATTATTCAATTACTGCTCCCTATATCAAAGTACTGCTCGTTGTGATCAAAGTACCGCTGAAATGATCAAAGTACCGCTGAAAAGATCAAAGTACCGCTGAAAAGATCAAAGTACCGCTGTTGTTTGTGAAAGTACCGCTAGTGTTATCCGATATCTTAGAACTACTCAACTGCTTGCTTTATCAGATATCGGGTAATACATAATTTTGATTTTTTGGATGGATTTGGATCTCGAATGTTCGTTTAAGGGGAATTGAACGGATTGAATTTTTAAATGTTCCCAAACATACAGTAAAAAGGAGCTTGTTTGGAGATTATTTGAAGAAGTGATTACGAAGAACAGTTGATTATCACTTATTTGATAATGAAGTTAGAGTCCTCACAGAATGCGTGTTGATAAGTGCTTTAATTACACATATCTTTTACCTCTAAAAACGAGCTAAATGACCAAAAAACGCTACAATAAACTGCAAAATATATGATTGTTTTGCAATTTGTATTGTGTGCATGGAAGGATAGATATCAACAAAAAAAACAAGAAACCAAGCCAAATGACAAACTGAGCATAGGAATGGAAAAGACTGTGCAAAATCAAGGCCAAAGTCCAAAAATGCCAAAGTCAGAGTCAATACAGAAGAATCAGCAGTCAACAGTAGCCGGAACTGAAGAATACGATTGAATGCAATCTTTACCCATCTATGGTCCTTGAAAGCCCAATAAAATTTATGAAGACTAGAGAAGACTATTTAGAAAGCCAAACCTAGCCCAGATACAGCCAAACTCACCATTGTACACACAAACCCCACTCCTACACCTTATTAGGGCTTGAAAAAGCCCAATAACCAAACCTGTAAACTATTGGGCCCAAACGCCAAACCCAGTGGGCCCAATACAAACCCAAGCCCAACAAAGAGCCCAATAATCGTTTTTATAATACAATAAGGACCTAAAAAGTTCATTTTTAAAAAGTGTTTTATAAAGAAATATGGAAAAATAAAAGAAAGGACTAAATCGCCAAAACCATAAACCTTAACCCTTTTTAAAACCTAGGGGGCTGATTTGCAAAATTCCAAACATTCTTTTAATTCCTTTGTTAATAAAACAGCAGGGACTCTAATTTGGCCACTGTTTCCAAAACCCTATTTTAACTTTTTAGTTATAAAAATAAACGCAGGACTAAAGCTGTTAAAAAACCAAACCTTGTTATAACAACAAAACCCGTCCAAAATAAAAAGAAAAGATAAAAAAGAATAGGGCTAACTTGCCTCTTCTCCATACTTATCGTTTAAACCTGCACCACTTGCCCTGTACACCCCGTACCCGCCAAAACCCTTACCACCCCGTTTTTCCCCACAGTTTCGAGCCCAAACCACCTCCCAAGTACCTCTACACAGCTCACCCACACTTTCCCCAAAACCTAGTGCCCGCTACAAAACCCTTTTCCCTGGAAAATCACACCAACCCCAAAGTTCCCGATCCAAGGCAGAAAAGGTGCAACAGCAATCCACAAGGTTAGGATTGATTGGAGCAGCCAATCCAATGGCTAGGATTGCTGGGATTGCTTCCTACAAACACAGCTAGCACAAACCAAAACTCTTGGGGACCTCTATAAAAGAAGAGAGACCAAGCCGAAAAAGAGCACCATGTTACACCTTTTTAGTTTAATTTTTATTTAAGTCTTTTTAAGCATTAGTGTAATTCAGTTACCCTTTAAAAGTTTTATGTAATTTCTCTATTGTTAATGAAAGTTAAGTTTTTACTTTGAAATATTGCTACTGTCGAATTTACAAGATCCTTATAAGTTCTTTAATTCTGTTTAAAATTGTTTAAGAATATGTTAAACTTGTTAAACACCACTTGTAACAACCTTTCTCACCATTCCCTTAACTAAAATTAGTAGAAAATCGATTTTTATATAATTAAAGGGGTGTTTGGCATTGCTGTCAAAATGGGTCATTTGGGGTTAACCATGGGTCAAACACACTCAGCCATCTTTGGCTGAGTGTGTGGGCTTTATTAGGCCAAGTTTTATCATAATTTTTTGTTAAAAATAAGTTTTTAGAACCCTTTAATTTTCTGTCAAAATTTGAATAAGTAAACTTGAGCTTAAGTGCTCAAGCTGCATAAGCAGCTTAAGCACCCTTTTGTTGTGCTCTTTGTTGTGTTACTAGCCCCTTTTAAAAGCCCTTTTGTTCTGTCTTTGGTTTGACAGTACAAGTCAAGAGTATGTGTGCATGTGTGATTTTGAAAATAGCCACTTTTAAGCCCCATTGTTCAGCAGCTTTAAATAAGCCTTAAGCCCCAAAACTTTGAAAATAAGCTCTTTTACCACCCCTTATTATCTGTTTGTGGTTTGTTGTGGCTAAAAAGCTCATATGAGCTTATTTCAATAAGCTCAAAAGCCCCTTTGTTCACTGCTTAAACCTCCCCTGGTGCTGAGCATCAGGTTTAAGCCCCATTTTTCTAGCTTATTTAATACTAAGCATTAGGTTTTTATTACTTTTTAACATAGCTTATAGGTAGGCTTATTAGGTTTAGCAGCTTATTTCCATTAGTTAGCTTATTTAGTCAGCTTATTTTAAGCTCAAAAGTCCACTTTTTCTTTTTTATAAACTGTTAGATTTAGCTTATTTTCTCCCCAGCTTATTTTAGGGCTTAATCTAGGTTCCCTTAGCTTATTTAGGACTCCCTTAGGATTAAGTAGCTTATTCCATTAGTTATAGCTTATCTTGAAGCCTTAAGCCCCAAAAAGCTCTGAAAAATAAGCCATAAGCTTTTGAGCTACTGTCAGCCCAAAAGCTCACACTTCTGGCTTATTCTTTGAGATTCAGCTTATGTGCTTATTATGAAAATTGTGCCCCATAAGCCCCTCTTTAACTTTGCTTTTATAAGCTTTGGCCAATAAGCACTTTGGACCAAAGTTGTAATCGGGGTCCACCTCAGGGATCAATTGTGTAACTTTCTCTTTTCTAGTTAACACTGTTACTCCCCCTTGTCAGTTTGCTGTTACCCCGTTTGTCCTTGTTGCTTTTCACTGTTAGTCCTTTAGTTATAACTTCAGTTAGTTCATTTAAATTAAATAATTAAATTAGGTTAAAAATTAATTAGTTTAATTACTTTAATTTAAAACAGTAAAATTTGGGCATTTTTACATTTTTAGAATTGTTAACTTTTTCTTTATTTAATTTGATTTTTTTCAGATTTTTTTTAGTTATATTTTCTGACTTTTTATATTTAATTAGTTTTAATTAGTTTTTAATCTTAGAAAATTCATAAAAAATCCAAAAATTAATAAAAAAATATTTTTCTTTTTTATAAAATTTTCTTTTGTCATTTAGTGTCTAGGAAAAATATAAAATTTAGTGTAGGCTTAATTTTTCTTAAATTTCAGTTTTAGACCCGTTTTTACCGGGTGCGTTTTACCGTTTCTTTTCGTTTTACATTCAAACGACCTCCGTTTTAGTTCTAGTTTTCTTTATTTTTCAAGTTAAGTTAATTAGAATTTAATTTTGATTTTTAATTTAATTTAGCATTTATTTTTTTAATTTTTAGTATTTAGGGTTCCCCATACCTTATTCTGTTCTGAGAGCTACCGTGAAGTAAGATTGATTATCAGGTTTAAGTTGTCTATCTGATTTTGTTTTTGATAATTTTTTTGTTTCGTCCAATTGTGAAATGTGTTGTTAATAAATTCGAAAAAACAAAAATAATTTCTTTTTCTTTAGGTATCAGTTAATTCTTCCTTATCCCTCTTCATATTTAATTCTTATGACAATCAATTCGTTTGTCGCCTCTTCTTTAAAGCGATTAACGCATGTTCGGCTTGATTGGAAAATTGCACACTTCCGCCTTTTGTTGTCTCCACAAGAGAACTAAAAACAATTCTTGTTCCAATGGCCGGAAAAATGTCTCACAACAATTAAGATGAAAGAATTTGTTTCGATTGTGGAGACCTGTTGCATGTCTTAATGTCTAGAATGTGACTGACACGAAAAATATTGGAGAAAGCTTTTCAAAATGTTTCAAATACTTCCTCAAGTCATCCAATGACAATTTCAACGTGTTAATGCTCCTCGAGAGCCATTCGTTGTTCAAACAAGGACCCCAGTGTCAATTTCCTCACTAACTAATCTCCAATCTAATCGACATACAGTTGTTGTTGCGTTGCTGTGGTGATTCGTTAGGATTGGCATCTTTTCGTCAACGCTTGCACTTGTATGTTCTGGTGGAAAGGTGCTCATCATTGGTTATAATGTCACGAAAACTCCGATTATCTCTAATCGGATACCAATGTTGATAAGATTCCACAAGCCTCGAAAATGTGTGCAAATACCAAAAATTTTTGGTCATATGCCAAAAAATGTGGTGTGCAATGAATTTGATGAGTTTGTTTTTTTTGTAAGATTCGGAGTGAACTCCAATGTTTTAACGCCGTACTCATCTAATAACACTCTCGATTATTCAAATCCCATTCCACAACCCCCCGACTCATTCTTATGTGAATTTTGCGAAACAAGGTTAATTATGGTTAGATTGGTTCACACCAAGTTCCGGTTTTTCCAATCGGAACTGTAGTTACAATAAGACTTTAATTTCTCACAAAATCTCAAAAGTCTTCAACAACAATCCTTTGTGTGTAACTATTGTGGAGGTCCTCATGATGAGACATTTCAGTTGTTGTCAACAATGAATGATAGGACTATTATCTATTGAGCACTAAAATCCTTGCTAGGATTCTAATTCTTTTCGGTTTTGACAATTTCAACTCTCCGCAATATATACCGATACTATATCAGATCTAAATTGTCAAATGAGTTTTTCAATTTCAAAATTGAGCAATTTCAAATCTTGATTATGAGATATAAATACTCAATGGACAAACATATGCTGATGTGATTGCTCAAGCTATGCAAAAGAAGAAGAAGAGAACTGCGAATTGCAGAAGATGCAAGGGCAAAGGCGCTATTTGGAAGATTCCATTTGTGATGATGATGATGACAATGACTCTATACCATTGCTCAATAACCTGTTTTTATCAACAGAAGGAGCCCGGTAAAACTCTCTCAATTATGGAGATCATGAGCATCTTGACACAATTTCTTGGCAACGGAAATCGGACGAATTCATAAAGTCTAGTGTTGAAATCTTGTCCCTCAAATCCCCAAGTGGAGTCCAAAGGTTTGTTCCCAAAAGTGTGTGATGTGCCTTTTCATGACAATTCTCGTCCTCTTTGGACATTTCAAAAGATCAATCTGAGGATTTCTCTGATTCTATCGTGATTCTACTTCGACTGATGAAGATTCCTTCTCTTGTAACGATGTCGTAGTATGTTGAGGCATCACTCACCTTTTCTGAGCCAGTTGCTGCTCGATGGTGAATGGAGATTGTTATTCCAGAAGTTGGAAGGATTGAGGATGGCATTCTTTTAATCAAAGACGATACCCTTCGTGAAAAATTGTTGAATGTCAATCGTCTTGTTGCTAAAATCAAAGCATTAAAAGATAATCCCGTTCCATCTTCCGTTGTTGTGACCAAGTCTACCTTCACATATTCTACCTTTTCTTGGAGGGGATAACACCTTGATAATTTTTGCCCGAAATGGAAACTTTATGCTTTAATTGGGAAGAGCATAGTAGTGGGCAGTTCCCACTACTCATTATGAGTTATCTCTTCCAGATTATAAAGCTTTTCTACCATTGATAACGATCATTTTAAAGAGAAGAGTAGTGGCAGTACAACTACTTATTCTTGATTCGTCTGTTCTAATCTATGTTTCGTTCATCTTTGATCTTAGACGATCAATTCATAATCATTCTTCCAATAGGAGTGATTTTCATGAGGAGTTCGACGATGAAACTCGCCTCAATCATATCCAACCAGAGTATTGAGTGTTTCTTTAAGGATGAGCCCGAATAGCTGGGCTAATTTCACAATGGATGTGGTGGGAAATATTTTCCAAAAAAGCGAACCAAGAGTTCATATGCTTAATGTTTTGCCCACCCTTGCGTTAGATGTTCATTCCCCTCTAGTGAATCCATTTTGCTTATTTGTATGGTCTTTCTCCCATTTCTTTTCATTCCCGTTTTTCCTCCTTATATTTCTCCTGTGGGGATGAAGACCACCATATTTGATCCCGGATTTCAAAAGTATCATTCTTCTAAGCGGATGTATCTCATCGGAGTGGAGATTTAATGATATTCCATACTTATGTAGTCACTTGAATGTAAAGTCCGCATGATGATTTTAATGTTCACTTGTTTCCTCATGATTTTTCCACATAGTATTTAAAATTCTATTTGTTTACTTAATCCTGGTGATGGTCAAGCATCGCGGACCCTAAACAAGCGCTTCGTGGGAGTTAGGCACCCCATGCTTATCATAGTTATCGTAGTAGTAGTAGTTTTGTAGTGTTTAAATAGGTGTTTTGTGTTGTGTAAAAATAGCTTGTCTTTTCCATTACCCGTGTTTCCATGTTGTTGTTATTGTTTATTGTCCAGGATTGCCCGGATTGTGAAGACTCTCAGTTTTGTCATTCATCAAGAGTTTCACATCCTCAGCTTCATTTGGGAATCCGATATCCTAATCTTATCGACTAACGTTTTATCTTTTGGCATACCTCATAAATGGCCTTAGGGATTAATGTAATGACTTCAATAACATCAGAGGGGACGATGTTTAGTTCTAGTTTGGTGTTGTGAGGGGGGTACTCTTCAATTTGATTGTTTTCTGCAGCATTATTACCACGTAAACCCGTTTTTACACCAAAATACCAAAAAACAAATGAAAATAATTTATAAATTTTCTAAAATATAATAAGTGTTTTGTCGCAGTTTGCTTTTCTTGTTGGGTTAGAATAAGAATAATTGTTGTCTTGATTCGGGCGTGTTGAGCCCTAGCTAGTTCCTTTGTAGGCCAAGCTTTCACGAATTCTATTGCTTTGAATTTTAATAAGGTGAAGAACGAGAAATGATAGAGTTAAATATAAGTTTATGTGCCAAGCAAGATTTTTTAAAACTTATACGAGGTAACTTATGGTTTCTCTCCCGTGAATTTATATCCACCTAATCATACGTACTCTATTTAATTCAGCTAAGTCAAACGATGTTTTCAGAAAAAGCTTCAAATTTGTAACTGAGTTTTCAAGCGAGATTTTGTAGTAATTAAAGATAAATGCCAAGAGCATGAAGAAAAAAATGTGAATGCAAAAATTGCATTGAATATTGAAAATTTTTGCCAATGAGCATGCAGTTGATTGTTATGAACAAGTAAAGATTGTGCGTGAATCCCACTCCGCTAGAACGACCGGTGGGGGTTCAACTAAGGAATGTCTTTGCTTCTAAGGGATTTGGTGTGTAAAAGTGACTATCGCATTAGAAGGAAAGGTCTAGGTGAGGGTTCAAACTAAGACACGATCCTTAGCCATATAGGGAGTAAGGTGTTTGATGTGTTTATCCAACTACGATTAGCAACGGGGTGTTTGCTAAACTAAGAACACCGGTCGGTTGGTTTGTTTGTGATATCCTTACTCGTTAACCACGAGGTAGGGGTTCAAACTAAATAGAACGCATTCCTAGCTTAAAGAAACTTATGATTATGATGTTAAAAATGTTGGCAAAAAGTTCTAAAGTTTTAAATCTCGAAATCAAGGTTAACGAAGTCTTATAAGTTGTGCTTTTTGAGTACATGATTCATTTTTGAATTATGACTATGAAAATAAGTTGGTCTTATGGTTAAATTAAAATGAAGTTCACACTCATTCAATCGTATATCCATGATTGGAGTTAAAAATTCACAAGTCTTAAGTATGTGGGCTTAACATATAAACTTTGTATCGACAATGATAATTGTTTTTCAATTGCTTAGCTTGGAACTTGTGTGGAAAAATCGAGGACGAGTGAAATTAATCCGTCAGTACATCGTAAGATCACTTCTTTACGGACGCTTCTCTTCTATGGATCCCAGTTTTAATAAATAAAAGAAAGTCCAAACTTGTAAAAAATGAGAAAATCAAAAAAATATAGTTGTAGTTAGTGCAAATTCAGAAAATGGTGTGAAAACGGGGCCATTTCGTGTTTACTTCATAACTTTGCGTGAGGACACACAATACCTTCAGTTTGGGGGATTTTGATAAGATGCTTAACTTACACATATCTTTTACCTCAAAACGTGATTAAAGGACAAAAAAGACAAAAACTGCCAAATATATGTTTGTTTTGCATTTGTATGCTTGTGCAGGAAGTGATATCAACAAAAAAGACGAAAACCAAGCCAAAATGACAAAACTGAGCTGGAATGGAAGACTGTGCAAAATCAAGGCAAAAGTAAAAAATGTACAAGTCAGAGTTCAATACTGAAGGAATCAGCAGTCAAACCGGAGCCGGAACTGAAGAATACTATTGAATGCTATCTTTACCCATCTGATGGGCCGGGGAAAAGCCCGAATAGTATATTATGAGACTTCGTGAATACCAAATGGGCCGCTCAATCAATTACAACAGCCCATATGTGTGCATTTGGACAAAGACTGTTGAAGACTTTGAAGGCCCAATCTAGTTCCAGTTACAGCTCAATCTCAGCCATTGTTACAACAAAAACCCGCCCTAAACCTTATTGCCCAGACACACTCAATTGGGCTCTCAATAAAAGCACCACAACACCTTATTGGGCCAAACCCAAACCCAGTTGGCCCAATTTACAAACCCAAGCCAACAAAAGCCCAATTCAATTTTTATAACCTTAGGGGGACTAGATTGTATTTTTAATAGGTTTTAGAAAAGAAAAATAGGAAAATAAAACACAAGGGCTAGTTTTGCAATTTGCTTAAACTTTCTTTACCCCTTTTAGTTATAAAACAGCAGGGACCATTTTTGCAATATTGCCAAACCTTTCTTTATTTCTTTTGTTATAAAACGGAGGGGCCAAAATGGTCACTTTCCAAACCTCATTTATAACTAAACTCGGGCCAAAAAGAAATGAAAAAAGAGAGAGAGTTGAGGGGCCATTCTTGCATCATCTCCAAAGATTACTTTTAAACACTGCAACCATAACTGTCCTTCCCCTTAACGCCAAAACTCAAAACAGCACCTTTCCATGGTTTTCTTCCCAAACCACCTTCCCAGATACTAACACCAGTCACCCTCACCATCCCACACCAATGCCCCTATAACCCATTTCCGGGCAAAATCACTCAACGAAGACCCTTCAATGGCTAAGAATGCTACAAGGCGACATGGTATGGCTAGGATTGCTTGAAAATGGTGTAACAAACCTCAAAGCTAAGCACACCCAAGACAAAGAGGAAGGCCAAAGAGCTTGTATAAAGAGCCAAGAGCGAGCCGAAACTCAACTACCATTTTTATTGTTTTTTTTTAGCTAATTTGAAATTACCAGTCTTTCTTCTTAATCATTTAAGTGTAATTTAGTTCATTTAAAAGTTTTCTGGTTTATCAACTTTCAGTTTAAATAAAAGTTAAGAGTTCTTGTTATTTCCATTGTCGAAATTTTAAATATACTTTAAGTGTTTTAATTCTGTTTAGATGAATTAAACTTGATGTTAAAAGTTATTAAAGTCACTTTTAATCACTTATATAGCCTTATTTTACCAAAAAATCACGTTTTAAAAAGTTATTTTATATATTTTAAGGGGGTTGTTTGGCATTGAATTTAATATATGGGTCAAATGGGTGTTGTTGTGTTCAAGGGCATCATCAGCTACTTTGGCTGAGTGTGTAGGGGTAATCAAACCACTTAAACCACCATTTTTAGTTTTAAAATCAATTTTTAAGTGTTTTCTATTTTCTGTCAAAATTTAAATAAGCTAAAATGAGCTTAAGTGCTCAAGCTGCTTATGCAGCTTAAGCACACTCTTTGTTGTGCTTATTATGGTTGTTTCTAGCAAATTTGAAACACCAATTTGTTCTGTCCCTTTTCACTTTGACATTAAGTCAAAGTTGGCTTCTGCATTATTTTTTAAGAACCACCATTTTTAAGCCCAAATATCAGCAGCTTTAATTAAGCCCTAAGCCCTCATCTTTTGAATATAAGCTCACTAGTCATACCTTATTAATTCTCGTGTGTGCTTGGTTTTGGATCTAAAAAGCTCATAATGAGCTTATTATTCATGAAGCCAACAAGCCCCTAGCCACTGCATAAAATTCCCCGGTGCTGAGCCCATTTATCAGCCTCTTATCTAGCTTTATTTTGTATTAAGCCCCCTAGTTTCTTTTAGCTTTTATTGTAGCTTATAGGTAGCCCTTTAATTCCCACAGTGTTGTTAGCTTATTCCTCCCTTTCGTATTAGCTTTTCTAGGCTTTAAAGTTCCATTTTTTTTGTTTTTCTTATCTTTTTAAAAAACTGTCACATAGCTTAAGTCACTTTCCATTATTTTAGGGCTTATTAGAAGCCTTAGCTTATAATTACGGATCCCCTCCCCTTTATTAACTGTCCCCCATGTTTTTAGCTTATTTGTGGCTTAACCCCAAAAAGAAAGAAAAATACGCTTTAAGCTTATTTGTTTCTGTCAGCCCAAAAAAGTCAATTTTTCTAGCTTATTAAGTCAGCTTTCAGGCTTATGCCCTTTACAAATGTTACTCCTTAAGCCCCTTAACAACTTGCTTTTATAGCTTTTGTTAAAATAAGCATTTTGACCACCTTGGAATCGGGGTCCACTTTCAGGGACCTTTTGTGTAATTCTATCTTTTGTAGTTTACCTCTGTTAGTCCCTGTGGTTAGTTTGTTAGCCTGTTACCCGTTTGTCCTCTGTTTCCATGTCCTTTCACTGTTAGTCCTTTTGTTTTAACAAAGTTGCATAGTTAGTTTTTTTACTTTATATATAAAATTAGGTTTAAATCTAATTAGTTTAATTACTTTTTATTTAATCAGTAAAATTTGGGCATTTTTATATTTTTAGAATTGTTAACTTTTTCTTTATTTAATTTTATTTTTTCAGAATTTTTATAACTTTTATTTTTTGTCTTTTTCTATTTTCTTAAGTTTAATTAGGTTATTAATCTTTAAAAAATTCATAAAAAATCCAAAAATTAATAAAAATAATAATTTTTCTTTTTATAAACTTTCTTTGTCATTTAGTGTCTAGGTAAAACATTAAATTTAGTATAGGCTTAATTTTCTTAAATTTCAGTCCCTTAGACCCGTTTTACCGGGTGCGTTTTTAGTTTCTTTTTCGTTTACATTCAAACGACCTCCGTTTTAGTTTCTAGTTCTTTTATTTTTCCAAATTAAGTTAATTAGAATTTAATTTTGATTTTTAATTTTATTATCATTTTTTTTCTTAGTTTTTAGTATTTAGATCTCCCGTTACTCTGATTCTGTTCCCCGTATTTTTAGTATAACGTTATATTTAGGATTCCAATAATTAATTATGCTTCCCGTAGTTTACGAGTTCTATCCATAATTAATAATTTTGTGACCAGTGTTTTTAAGTTCCCCATTTCCTTTGCCTTGATTTTCCCGTATAGATTAAATTAAGTTTTATTTAAATTAATTTAGTTGAAATTATATCAGTGTTTCCATATTTATTTCCATCATTCAATTTGCTCATCAAACCAGGATATTTTCGAATTGCTAGCCTCGTTGGGACATACGACCCGGGAATATCTCTTCCGGAATCTTTTTATCATTGATTCTTATATATTTAATCTCTTTGTGTAGCTTTTGACCTTTTCCCTTGGTTAAGGGCATTCGGTTAGAATCTGCATTTGAGTTATTTTATATATATTATATTAACCAACGATCATGTTCAAGTATTGAACTCTGGCTACAGAAGTGCGTTTCCTCAAAACACATGGTTTAACAACATGATATTTAAATGACTCTAGTAAGATGAAGCATTTGAAGAATTAAAAAGTACCTAAGACGCCATCCGAGATATGACCATTCTTAGGATTGGTAGGTTACTATCGACGTTTCATCGCGAATTCTTCTAAGGTTGCTAAACCCCTTGCTTCACTAACGCATAAGATTCAGAAGTATGAGTGGGCCAAGGAACAAAAGGAAGCTTTTAAGACATTGAAGAAATATTTATGTATGCACCAATATTGTCATTGCCTGATGGATCCAAATAGTTTGTAGTTTACTGCGACGCGTCAAATCAAGGATTAAGTTGTGTACTCATGCAAAAAGGCAAGGTAGAGAACGCGACAACAAAAATGTTGCGTGGCCTGGACCAACTAATGGAAAGGAAGGAAGATGGAGGTATGAAGTTTATATGGGTTCCATTAATAGATGATGTAAGGATATTAATTATGGACGAGGCTCATGCATCAAGGTATTTGGTACATCCGGGAACGGATAAGACGTACTATGACCTTAGAGATATGTATGGTGGCCATGTATGGAGAAGGATATTGCTACCTATGTTAGCAATTATTTGACTTGTTTAAAGGTGAATGCTGAAACATCAAAGACCTTCGGGTTTATTATAACAAACTAGAGGATTACACGAGTGGAAGTAGAATATAATAACTATGGACTTATTACAAGTTGCAAGAATCAAGTAGTAGGTATGATACGAATTGGGTAATATCGATAGAATGATAAGTATGCACATTAATGGTAGTACGTGAATAATTTTTAAAATAGGAGAATTTGACAAGACTTTACATAATGAGGATAGTTACAGGCATGGAGTGCATGTCGTCGATCACTCTCAGATCGTAGGTGAAAGTCTTTACTTCGCCTGGTTATTGTAGACATTATGATGCATTGAGAAACACGGCTAAAACATGGTTATACTTTCATCTCAAATGGACAGACAAAGTTTGAGTCGTTACTCATTCAGACTTTAAGGATTATGTTGACGAGCGTGTGTGATTGATTTTTTTGTGGTAATTAGGATACTCATCTACCCTTAACTGAGTTTTCTATAATAATAGTTATCATTCGGTGTTTGACGTGATCTATTTGAAGCGTTGTATGGAAGGAAGTGTAAGTCACATGTTCTTTGGGCTGAATTTGAGAATTGGTTCGATTTGGACCAGAAATTGGTACAAGAGGACAACCAATAAGGTGATATTGATAAAGAAAAGCTCAATGCGGTTGAGATTACAAAAAGAGGCTATAGTTGGCCAATATGAGTAAACATTTAGAGTTGAAGTTGGTGATAAAGTGATGTTGGAAGTGTCGTCTTGGAAAGAAGTAGTGCATTTTGGAAAGAAAGAAATATTAGCACTAAGACATGTGGGACCATTTAAGATCATTAAAGGGATCGGTCCTATGGTCTATTAATTAAGGTTGCCTCAATAATTTAGTAGCGTATTTGATGTGTTTCAAATTTAAAGAAGTATTTAGCGGATACAAATATGCATGTGCATTTAGAAGAAATTAAGGTGCCAAAACTCTTCGTTTTTTGGGTGAAGATCCTGTTGAGATTATCGAAACGTAGGTTAAAAGTTTTGAAGCGTAGTAGGATTCCGATAGGTATGTCCATTGGAACTCGAAGCGAGATCATAAGGATTTCATAAAAACTAAGTATCCACATTTGCTCGTTGAGCAAGCTATCGTTGGAAGTACTAATTAAAGTTGGGTACATAGGGTTACTGACAGACTTTAGTGCACCCTTGAATGTTCTGAGGTTGTTTGGTTAATGTTAAATTTTGAATAAACTCGAAGTCGAGCCGATTCTTCAAAAACGTTGAGCTTTGTAACAACTCGTAACTTAGTTCCAAGACAGTTCTTGTTTGATGAGTTGCGGGGTTAGGTTATGAATAACGTTGTTACACAACTTAAGGTTTTTGACGAGTTTCCTCGAAGACGGGCGATGTTCATGTAGTTGGATGTTATTTTTGTTCTTAGAGTTGTTTGATGATATTCGTACCCTTTTCATGGGCAATGCGAAAGTTGTAAGCACGTTAGTTTTCGATCGTGAAAGTTGGATGAGATTCAAAGCATGGCCCTAAGTTCACGTGGGAACGTGAGGACCATGTGAAACCTAAGTATTTCTGACTGTTTGTTGATGATGATGTTGAACCAATTAGATAAATCTCGGGACGAGATTCTCTTAAGGAGAGGATACCGTGACAACTGTGCTTTGATCAAGTTAGTCAACCGTTAGTATTAATTTGAGTTTCATTATGTGTTATAGTAATTATGTGTTTGTGTGATTCTTTATGTGAGTTGTTACAAAATCCATTGAGCGTGATCGTTCATTGTGATTGAAGTTATGGTTGCTTGGATATGTTCAATATGTTAATTGTAGTGGACAATGAAAATGATGGTAAAATTTTATGTGTGTACGTATTTATATGTATATGTATACGTATTTGGATGATAGGAATTTGCGAGAATAGAAATTTAGTTAGTAGATTCTAGTATTATTAAGTTAGAAAAATAAAGTATGAAGTGAATTTATTTTTAGGTATTTAAAACTAGTTTTATTTAGAAGGATGTCTAAATAAATAAAGGTTTTATAAAAATAACAAAATTAAAGGGTTTTTGTGTAAATAATAAATAAATAAATAAAATAAAAAAAATAATTTTAGTAAAAGTGAGATTCTAATTTGGTAATTATTTAAATCTCTTCACTATAAATACAAACCCCTCACCCCTATTTTTTTTAAAACTGGACGAACCTAAAAGAAGAAGAAAAAAAGGTTTTTTATTCAAGATCAATTTGGTGATTTAAGGTTTCAAGAATCAAGAATTAAGTCGTTTTAAACCAGAGTTGTTTAATTTTCTTTTTAATTCATGTAACAATAAAGTGATGGATAAATTAAGGTTTCATAAAATCTGTAAATTAATGATGTTAAACTTAATTAGAAGTGTTTAGGGTTTAATTAGAATCATATTGATGTATTCGGTTAGAATTAAAATGCGATAAAAATGAATTTTGGTTGAGATGAATTTGAGTCATCTTTTGCGAATGTTATCTCATGATTGGTACGATATTATTGTGAAATATCTTTTTCGTATTTTGATAAGTCTCGCGAGTCTAGTTTCCAGAATATATCTGGACTCGAAAGTTTTTAAGTGGGAAGTTATTTTTCAAATGTTGGTTACACTAAAAGTTGTCAGCGAAATCTGTAAATAGGGTCGATTTAGGTATATTGTTGGAGGTTTAAAACCTTATACTTAAAAGTGTATATTAAGCTTAAACACCCTTCTATAGTAGTTAAGTTCCATATGTCTATGGATAATCCTGTAAAAATTAGCCTCTGAAAGCATGTCTAAGTATGGTAGTTAGAGTGATATATTTTGGTGTGCAATCAGATCCGAATTAGGACAGTTTTGAAGTTTGATTTTATTTGAGGTAGTTACACATGTAAGTAATACTTGGGAATCACAAGGTAGTTAATATACTCATAAATGAACATGGGTGATTTTTGGTATAATTTATGAAGGTCATTAAGTAAGGGTTTTGGGTACGTAAAGAGACACTAAAATTCTGCAATTCTGAGTTAATTGTAAGTAGCTAGTGTAAAGTGTTAGTAAGATGGTTAAGGTTGGGCATGGTGTCGGGGTGACCCATGATGGTTAACTAAACCCTTAGACATCCATCATATGTATGTTACATGGACTAGAGCTTTTAGCTTGGTCGCGTATAATCGTGTTTATTTATTTGTATAGTTACGTGTAGAGATTTAGAAGCTGCGTTTGAGTATCCAAGTGAGTTTCACAGTCCTATTTTACTATGTTTTCTTGGGATGGAAGTGATGCAAAATATGTTTCAAAATGTTTTGATTCTGTGATTATATGGTTCAAGTTACACATGGAGATTTAAGTAGCTATTATATGTTATGTGTTGCATGTTGTATGATGTTGCATTGGTCTTCGCCTACTTTGTGGGTAAGAGGTTTCACCTACTTGGTGTGGGTATGAACCTGTTTGTGTGCGCATACAGTACCAAGAGTCTAGGATTTGGGGATTTCATTCCTCTCCATGACTATTTTTGTTGCATTGGATCGGGGGACACATTCCGTCCCAATTGAGATTCTTAGTTGCATGAATGCTAGCATGTATAATAGCCAGCTTATTTGTCCTGCCATGTTTAGTTTTTTTATATAATCACAGTAATTCATTTAAATCTTGTATTGGTGTCGTAAAACCTATGACTCTCACCAACCGTTGTGTTGACGTTTTAAGCATCATTTTCAGGTGAGCGTTATGATGGTGTTGAAGTAAATAAATGTGGCTAGAGAGACCATTAGGCTGCATTTGGAAGTTCTCATTTGATTTCATTTCGAATTTTGTTGGCATGAATTCTTGAATGTTTTAAATAGGTTTGTGATTCATTGTCTTTGTATTGATGAGACCCCTTTTTCATTAATACAAGATGACGTCTTTTGTTTTCGGTATTGTCATGACACATCGTGTCTTTTACATTAGTTATGCATGTAGTGATTCTCTATTATTGACACCATTGTGTTGTGGTGATATCCATGATGTTACGCCTCGTGTTTCCGCCTTGGCGGGGTGTGACACCAGATATCGTATATAAGTATATGTTTTGTATAACAAAATTTTTCATTCAACTGATCAATGATTCAAAATGAAGAGAAAATACAAAATAGAGCTTCAACTGTATCATAAGTTTCTCATGTTTCATCAAAAGGTAAAGTTCAAAGTTTTGAAAAGATTGTTTCAAAAACCGTTAAAAGGTGATTTATGACTATCTATTATACATAATTAGATAAATGGTCCAAGTCATGTCCGGTTTCGACCGTTTTCTGTATTGAACAGAATGAGGAGTGAATGGCTTAGTGACCATCCAATTTATGTTTCATTAGATTGGTTGTATAATCATTGTTTTCAAGCATCTTTAGAAAACTTGTGAGTTTGGAAAAGTTATCTCAATTTCTATCAAAAAGTTGTCTCTTTGTGTCACAAAGTGGTACTCTTTACTAAAAAGGTTTAAAAGAATATAAAGTTATACTCTTGGAATTCTTAATCCATCAATGCTTGTCACAACTTGTATTTTTGCCAAGTTGATGTTGTCTAAATAAGAGTATATCTTTATTTCTTGAAAGAGTATCATTTCACAAATGCTTTTTGGTGAGGAAACTCTAAATAAAAAGAGAGATGAAATCCATACGCGAAAAAGCAAATCAAAGTATGCTCTAAAAAGAAATGCCAAAGCATACAAAATGAGATTAAAAGAAAAAGACGAATAAAGCGTATGGCATGTGCCCAAAAAAGTAAAAATTGGGACAGGAGAAAGAAAATGATCAAAATATGCTCAAAAAGAATTGTCAGAGCATATAAAAATAGACATAGTGGAAAGAGACAAAAATGTTATAAATATGAAGCTTACAAACTTTATCTCATTTCACTAATCACTTTATGTCATCATACAGTATTCCGCATGGCTCAACAAGTAATTCCAGCTGCCCAGCTTGTTCCAAGATACCATACCATTGGGAGATGCAACAATTATGTGATGCTTCTGAGTATTCCATGCTCTCCTAAGTGCAAGATTGTTGGGAGATATTACTTGATCATCCACTAAGCTATGCTTTAACCGCTACAGCTGATGTCCCTGTCATATATTACAACAATTCTGGCAGACAATTCACAAAGTACCCAACACCAAGGATACTATCAGATTTAAGCTGGATACTTAAGAAATTACTTACACAGTGGATGTGTTTCGAGCTATTCTTAAACTTCCAGTGGAGACACCAGATAATCCATTGGTTGCACGTGTCACCATTGAAATAATTGAATCTTTCATGAACAAGGTTGGCTATCAAGGAGTGGTTGATAAAGTTAGCGCCTTCTATACGAAGAATTTAACTCAACCATGGCAAACAATGTTCAAGGTGTTCAGCCGCTGCTTAACAACAAGAACATCTGGACACGATTAGACTAAGATCAACATTCTTCAATTGTTTCATGCTAAGATCAATCGAACAAATGTTGATTATGCTGCTCTTTTGTGGTGGGATTTCATGAACAATGTGTTTCAGAAGAAGGAATCCATCTAGTATCCTCGATTCATCAAGCTCATGATTGCTGATTTGATGAAGAAATTCCCAAACATTCCTCAAAGAGTTGATGAGGATTATCATTCCATCAAGGATGATACTCTATTGGTTAGTATGTATACTACTGGGAATGTGCTTGTACGAGGGATGCTGATTCCGGATGAGTTCTTGACTGAGGAAATCTGTGTCACCAATGACTTTAAGGAGTACAAGATGGTGTTTATTGGAGTAGATGTTCCAATGAATCAACCGCAACTGGTTGTTTCTACCCAAGGAACGCATACGTCTACACTTAGAGCGCATAGGACACCTACCGTTTCTACTGCTAGTCCTTAGAGGAAAAAGAGGAAGCAGACTGCTGGATAATCAAGTTCACTACCGAAATCATTAAAAATAACCATTAGACAAAAGCATGTGGTTAAAGGTGAAAAAGATGATGATGACTCTGAGGATAGGTTAGAGCCTGGGAGTCATAAGGAAAATCCAAAATATGTTGATGATGATGATGACGAAGAGAAGGTAGATGAAGAGAAAGATGTTGATATGGGTAGTTTGGAGACTAGGACTGAGGAGATGCAGACACCAATTCCTACACCACCTAGATCCACTAGTATAAACTTATCTTCGAATAAGAACATTACTCAGGAATTGACAAATACTGTCTCACTCCCAACCGCAACTACATCTAAGACTCCACACTCTAAACGATGTATTTCCAGTAAGTATAGTCATCTTTCATGTGCGTTTCGCAGGATGTGTAGACGTCAAGGGTATATGATTCAGAACATGGAACGAAAGTGCTTCACAACTAAATATTTTTGGAAGACTCACAAGAAAGTTGATCGAGTTCTTCATGAAATTTTACCATAACTCGTTGAAAGAGCTACAGATGACTTGATTGAAAACAACTTGAACCATCTATTACTGCAACTATAATTGAAGATCGTGATGCTTTTTGTTCAGAAGTACATGATCTTGTTTATCAAGAATTTAATGCCCAAGAACCAAAGATCATTGAAGAACTTTTCAAGAATTACGTACAAAGAAATGTTATTAAAGTCCATCCTACCATAACCACATCAACCGAAACAACTTCATCTGCTGATCGTCAAAAACAACTGTATTTAAAGATGAAAAAAGTCTTCAAGATCAAGCTAATAATCCAGTCTTGTGGGAGGTACTAAAACGTAAGTTTGAAAAGTCTTCCACCTCTAATAATTCTTGCAGGGATGATGATATTCACTCACAAAGACATGATGACCATTAAGAGGATGATGCTCCTCCCGAAGGGGAGAAAAGAGTGAAAAGACATAAGGCATTGAAAAGTTCAAAGTCTGCAAGGGGTTCTTTGTCTAAGCATTCAGCTAAAGATTCCACAACTTATGTATCCAAGAAACAACAACAACATGAATGGGATGCATGGGTAGAGGAAACATTTATTGATGACGATGAGGTGATTCCGGAAGATGAAACACCTGAGCTGATCACATAACTTCAAAATGTTGATAAACATGTTCCAACTATCTTTGATCGTGCAAGAATGGAGGCTACACTGAATGATATGTTAAGTAATCAGTTCAAGAATGCTGAAAAATATGCCTACCATTTAGAACAAACAACAAACTTTATAGAGAATCAGATAGTTTAGGAAAGCAGACAAGAGGATATAAGACGTCTAGTACTAAGACCTCTCGTTTTCTTTGGACCACAAAGGAACCCAATGAACCTCCAAGGTATTTGTACAATAAAGATCTATTCTTCCTAAAGAATGGAAATACTGAGGAGAAGAAGTATATTCTTTCGCTCCACAAGATACACGCAGAACGATTTTCAAAAGTTGATCTAGAAGAAAAGATGAATTGTTAGGTTCGTAAAGAATTCAAAATTTTTAATGATGACGCATGATTGACAATTCAACATTGGAAAGATTCATGGCATAAAAGAGTGTACAAGCAAAATTAAAGAAGAGTCAGAAATAACCCAGAAGATTATTTCTCTAAACACAAGATTACAGAAGTTGTCAGAATAACTACTGACCAACCACATGGTTTGGACTTCATGGGACAAATAATTGTGATGAGAGAAAATGATAAGCCGGATAGTTTTTTTGAAGCTGGCTTTAAGTATCTGAACAAAAACAATATTGAAGACTTGTATTATCTTTGCCGAAACAAGAAGGTCAATTATCGTGAAACAAAGTTGATAAATTCTTTAATAACGTTCATCAGAAGTCGCGTGATCTGGGAGAGAGTTCATGATTTCCAGTTAGGAATCGAGAGTTACCAAATCAAGGTCAACTTAACCGCACCAACATTGACATTTTCTAGTATTGAAGCATATAAACCGTACTCAATAGTCGACAAGCCAAATATAGGTTTGATTTACTTGAACAACAAAGATGAGAAATGGGTTATGTACTTAGTGGAGATTGTAAAGTTTTGTGATGCTACGCTGGAAAAGGTTTTTAAAGAAGTAAAGCTCAAGATCTTTCAATCAGAGCCATGGAAGAAACCACCTCTGCTTGGTGAATTAAATCATGACATAATAAGAGCATTTGAAAGAGAAATTGCTAAGCGTCTGAGTCACCAAGAGCATATGAGAAGATGGGAATCTTTTGTGAATGGAAGACCAATTCTACCGACTATGAATCGTCTGTAATAATCAACACTTAAGGGGAGATTGTTAGGTTCAAAAAAAGTGTTTATTGTTATATGAATTGGTCTTTGTATAGTTTTGTTTAGTTTTATAGTTTTAATAGTAATTATGATGTAATAAAGTCTATCTTGGTCAAAGTTAAGTAAAGTTGACCAATGTTTGACTAAAGTTAGGAAAATAGAATAGGATTAGCAATAAGTATAAATACCCATCTAGAAGGGGTATTTATACAAGTCTTTACATTTTGTAATTCACTTCTCCCTCCTATTTTTATTTTCCCTTTGAAATCAAAATTTAGAAAATAATGAAAAATACTTTCTAGCTCCTCTCCTTTATTCTACAAGCTTTCGTATGATTACCACAATGGAAACATGACATATAACAAAATTAAACAAACTTACAATTGTTTTGTAATGGGAACCCCAACGTATATCTTTGGGTCTTATAAGGGTTATTTATTGGTTTAACCCTCGTCCAGTTTCAATTACACCCTCACTGATTTCTACTTCTACTCTTACTTTGTAATTATCTCGAATCATATCTTTTCTTTTACAAGAAGATGAAACCACATTTATCACACTGATTAGCTTCTCAAAGAATTTAACATGACATTCGTGGTGTTTTGCAACTGCTATAATTACTAGTTATAGCTAGTGAGCGAAACAATGTACATAATATGTTGAGCTATTATCTTTCAAGATCAAAGCTTTCAATACCATCGGACGATGAAGGAATTGGTGTAGGTTTTGGAATCGGTTTAGGCATAGTTTATGGAATACATTTTGGTAAAGTTTCTTCCCCGTCACCATCACTTATTGACGGAAACTTTCTTTATAGTATCTTTCCATAGAAATTAAAGCATATTAAGGTCAAATAAACAATAAATAATTGTACAACACACTAACTACAAGCATTAAACATGTGAACAAACTAATAAAAAAATATCAAGTATAAACTAATCACAACACATTGATTTATGTTAATTATATAATAATATAAACCCTAGGAATTTTCAATTCAAAACCCTAAAGAAAACACAAAGATTAAAAATTTAAAATTATGTTATTACCAAACAAGCTCGAGTAAGTGGTTCACAAAAAAATCATTAAATTTTATCAAGTTCGACAATAGTCAATATACGCCTTTTTCTTTTGCTTTGTTCTTTTTTCCCCAAATAACAAGAAACGTATCATTACCTAAAGAAAAAAGCAACTAATTACAACCAAAATGGTTTCTTTGAGCTTTACTTGGGCTGTATTGTTGTAAGCTTATATAACTAAATAAATTATAATAACTAAATGAGCTATATGGACTTATTAAACTCAATTTATCAATATTTAGTCAAAGTGACCTACATAATATCAGTCAAAACAAAATTTTGTGTGAGATATATACATTTCAACTGGCCTATGACACGTGACACATGTAGCCAAGTCTTGGTTCCGTCAATGAGTGGCGTTGGAAGTGATGCAATGGGGGTTTCAGTGTGGTGGCGCGATGGTGGCAGGCACCAAATGGTTGGACACGTTGATTTGACGGGGTATTGCTCTGTGATACCCAATCCTTTTACGCATTGTTTTTGGACCATCCAAATTTGAAAAAAGTTTCTCAGCCAAATTAACATTCGGGAATGAATATGATGTTAAACTAAAAATAACTATCAGGAGATTAATAGGTGATATATTAAACGATATTAGCAAGCAACATAATCATATCATGCTACTGAGTGACATAATGATTACATATGTCCTCCAATTATTTAGTTGCTATTTCTTATTTGTTTTCATGTATGCAAGATTATTGTTTTATTGGTTATTAGTATACTACTTTCTAATGAGTATTAATTCTTCCGTATCAAAATAAGTGTCAAGTTTCATTTTTCAAAGTCAAACTGGTTTAACTTTGACCTTAATTATTTTTGTGTGTTGTATAATACTTGATGCAAATATATATGAATGTATTGGGTTTTAAGTGTATTTTGTATTGGTATAATTTTCATCAAATATTAATATAATACAAAAAAATATTCAAGATCAAAATTGAACCAGTTTGGCTCTGAAAAATTAAACTTTACACTAATTTAAAGTGAGTTAGTAGTTAAGGTTTAGTACTTTTTCATATTTGTTTTGGGAGTTTTGCTACATCCATAAATAATTCACAAAAAAACATCCACAAACATGTGTTGTGATGTTTTAATTGGTTTATTTTGATACACTTTCTTTCTTTTCTTTTTTATTAAGCCACTCACACATGGACAATACATGTTTGTGGATGTTTTTTTGTGGATTATTTGTGGATGTAGCAAAACTCTTGTTTTGGCCCACCCACAGCATAACCTACACCACGACCCCACAACCTAAACTATTACCTCCACAACCTGCACAAACATCACTATCTCCATAACCTACTTAACCACAGACACCACAAACATCACAACCTCCACAACTTGGACCACGGACACCACATCATCATGACCTCAACAACTTGAATCTCGAACACCCCAAACATTACGGACTTCTAACAATGTCAATGAAATGACAAGATACCAAACGGAACCAACTCAAGATCTTTTATTCGTTATAATCTTGTTTTAGTAATTCGGTGAAGATTATTTTCATTTCTACGGTAAATTCATTTCATTGAATTTTTTCCTACGCACCAACATGATAGTCAGCTAGTTTGCAGTGTGCTCTAAACTGAAAACAAACATTCATAACTATATCAATACTAGTTTAGCAAAATGGTTATGAAGAATGGTTTTAGTATAGGCATGATAATGATTTTAAGCAATCTTTAGAGCAAGTATGTACCTCAGTGTTCTGAACTTACATATCACATTCTTGATGAACATGGGATGTATAGAGCCATTAGAGACATGTTTGTGATGCCTTCTTTAGCCTGAAAGCTCTAATCATAACCACCTATCCCATCTTGAACAACCAGGGCATTTGTAGTAGATGTAACCACTGGTTCATTCCTTCTTGGAGCATCTCTATTTCTATTCCCATGATTCCTTGGTACCCTGCATTCTCTAGTAAAGTGACCTCTCCCATGGTAGTTGTAACATTTAACCTTTGTCTTATCAAAGCCAATAGTTTCTTTGCCATTGAAGTTCAGATTCCTTCTTGTCTTCTTTAAGAATCTCTTCACCCTTATGGAAACATGAGGCCACCTGCCATTTGAGAACCCATCCTTCAAGATCATCAGTAACAATCTGCTCCAGACTTCATTGATCCAATGTGGACTATTAGATTGAGTTAGCAAAGAAGTGAAAAACCAAGACATCATCATCAGCATAAGTTGAGGAAGAAGCTTGTCCTTGTGAACTAGCAGTAGAAACTTCATGAGCAGTATTAACTGCTTCATTAGTACTGCTAGTGTTTTCTGAAGATACAAAAGCCACATTCTGAGAGTTTGAGCTTGAGCTTGATTGGACTTTAATCTCAGATTCATACACCTTCAGATTATTATACAAATCATCCATGCTCAATGTGTCTAGATCAGATTTGTTTCTCATTATTAAAGCAATATTGTTCCAAGCTGATGGTAGACTTCTCAGCAACTTCAGATTTGCATCTTCCTGAGAGATAACTTCACCATGAATTTCCAATTGGCTGATGAGTTTCTGAAACCTATCATAGGTTTTATCCAGTCCTTCAGATCTTGATGCAGCAAAATTCTCATATTGCTGCTTCAGAATGGTTTTCTGCATTTTCTTTGATTCTTTGTTGCCTCCAAACCTAGCCCCTTGATTGCTTCCCATAAGGTCTTTTGCATCCTTGATTCCATGATACTTCACTACGTGCCATCAGGAATGGCCAAGTATCAGAGAGCTTTTTTTTGCTTTCAATCAATTTATCTTGTCTAGTTTTTTGTTCAGTAGTTTTAGAGGCATGAAAACCTTCAATACCAGCACTAGCTGATGCAAATACATGTGCAATCACCACTCTTGCAATAACCCCCAAAGAGCATAATCATGTGAGTAAGATATGCTACTATATCTCATGCTCCAGAGATCAAGTCTCAAGTTTTTAGTACTAGAAGTTTTTAGTCAAACACTGTTTGGGTAGTTTCTGTTATTGTGACTATCTTTCTCTTGAATATGAATCTTGTAATAGATGTATGTTCTTCTTATTCAAAGTTCTCAACAAGCTCTATACCACACTGGTTGATCCATTTTGAACAGATAACACTTTACTTGGTTCAAGCTTATTTTGTGTTTGGACAGATCCAAAACAACTATAATAGAAAAACTAAAATAGTAAAATACTACAAACTATTTGAATCTAGCTGTAAAAACTAAGAAGCACCAATGAAACAGTAAAACAATATCTAGCTAAAACTTTCAATATATTAAACACAATCAAAGTTACAGAATAACCTTGAAACTATGAATACTAACTATATTTGGTATGAAAACTATATAAAACTTCATATCTAGATCAATGCCGTAGGGTTCCTTATATACACCAAGGAAACCCTAATGGGCTTACAAAACACGTTATGTGATCATGCATATATATTCTTAATATATCTCATGCATATCACATAAGCAGTACTAACTATTTTCAACTAACAGAACTAACTATTATAACTAACAGTACTAATAAACTGATAGTACTAACATTTTTTACTAGCAGTACTTACTATAACACTAGCAGTACTAACTTAGCTTGGCATTACTAAGTCTTCTCTTGATAGTACTAAGTTGAACCGGCAATAGAAACTTGTAGAAGCCCTTAATTCCTAACAATATCTTAAATCTTAATCTATTTGTTTCTTGATTTTTATTTAACAACAATTTACTTCCCTCTCACCTAATGATTAGCCGCTGGTTTTACGCGAATGAGGGATGTTAAATCGAGCATGCAAGTCTATGTCCGTCCGTTATCGGCCCATGTATGCAGTCTCACTGCCTTGTTGGTTTAAGAACTTTTGGGTGAAAGTTAGAAGGATCTTACCCTAATATCATTCTTCATGCCTAACGATGGATAAATTAGAAATGGGATGTGATCGAACACACATGTCCAATCCTGCGAATCTGGGTGTAGTATGTGTGCTTCAACTGCCTTGTTGGAGTGGTACTTCTGGTGAAAGATTGTAGAATGATCAAACCGTACGCCTTTCCCTACAAAAAACCATTCTTTTATTTACCTATATAAACATTGTTACTCATTGGTTTATGATGGAGAATGTGTATCCTTGCCAAGCTTATTATAGAATACTCGTCACGACCGAGCAATTGATTGTATTATTACATGTTACCAACAATAGATTAGTTGAGAGATTTGGTGTTTTCGACTCCCTAGTTCGGAGTGATTTGGTTGTAGTACTTGTAATAGATGTGAAAAAGTTCTTTACGGAAAATATCCTTAAGGATACATTTTTTATAACATCAAAGGCTACTTTAGGATAAGTAAGGATTCAAGTGGGGATAATTTAATGACATCAAATAACGTCTATTTTATAGCATCATTTATTCCAGATATTAACCATTTAGTAAAGTAACGTTGCTAAGACTTAGTTACATAAATCGTTTATAATTAAAAATTTGCAGTAATTATGGAGTAATAGTGAAACTTAGCAAAAGGCTCACATTCTAAGCTTAAATAAATATTATGAAGATTACGTTTTCTAAATACCATACACCATAATCCATCAAGGAAGATAAGGCGTATCCATGCTGCACTCACCAAAGATCACAAAGGAATGAAGCTCAATACGCCGTATCCAGAGCTCAATACGCCGTAATTAAGATGATGGGAATCAATAAATAATATTCTGAAGGATATCCCAAACTGTGGTACTATCTCCAATAAATCCCTAATACGCCGTATCCAACACTGGAATTACGCCGTATCCAACCGACTTCCCGACCATAAAATAGAAAACTCAAAAACGCAGTTTTAGTGTGGGCTAAACATATTCCGATACCTAAAAACCATAAAAGTTGATTTTTAGAGCGAAAAATATAGAAGAATGGGTCGAGCAACGTATTTCAATTCCATATACAACATCCGTGTAATTCCATATACTTTTGTAATCATTAAGTTTTTGGTATCATTACGATTAACTCGGTTAGTTACCTTGGCTAAATTATTACTCGTTGAAATTAATATGATGATTGAAAGATGCTAATACCTTCGGTATTAGCCATTATTATAAAAGAACGAATATTTTGTCTTTTATTTATATCGATTTCTAGATATTATCCGTTTATTGGCTTGTTTTGTTTATTAATTTATACATGTATACGTGCTTTTGTAAGCACCTATCAGACAATTGGAACTAGCAAAGTGGACCAATGCGGATCTAGAGACCAGGTGATAGCTCTCCAATAGTAAATTATTACCATCGTAGAAATAAAGTTTTGTACATAAAGTATTTGTTCCCTTCTAAGTCTGTGTCTAGGATCACGCTTCGTGGACTTAACTAGATAATTAGGATATTATCGATGTTAATTGATCGTTATTGACTACAGGTGACCTAGAAAAATCAACAAATACACGTTAGATTCCTACAGATAGGTGGAAAATAGACTACTAGTGTATAGATTGCCATTAAGCGGTAAGTGGGTAAAGTCTCTATGAGCTAGGGTTTAACAAGATCACCATTGCTTTAATCCCTAAGATAGATTATAATCAGCAAATAAGGATGCTTTATGCGGATGCTTTAATTGTGATAGAATTAATGTGTCTAGGTCTTAGGATGATGTAACGCCTAAGTCTTAAGAATGATATGCCACCTCGAGAGAAGAAATCATTGCACTAAATAAACAAACCAACATTCTAATCGGATTAATAATGGTTAATACAGTTTTCTTATATAAGGTTCGACCGCTCTTTTATCTTTTGTCTATTAGCTTGCATGGGTAACAGTGTCTTGAATTGATTGTAGTCACCAACCAAACCGTGCCAGTCTCTCAGGCTGAAAACCCCCCTTTTCCCATTAGAATTAGGATTTAGACTGACATAGGTTTAACATAGGTTTAGATTAGAATAGAATTAACATAGATTAGATAACCAAGATATTAATTAAATTGATAGATTTAACCTCGCTCTCAGTGATCGACACCCTACTTACCACGAAACTACTACTGATCGGGTACACTGCCCGTTAAAGTGTTGTTTTTGGTTGAGTCGGCAAAATATAAATTTAAAACATAAATCAATAAAATATACACATCATTGATAAAGAAACAAAGGAGTTGCTACCACAAGATAAGGATGGCGAGGAAGACGAGGTTGAGCTTGAGGAAAATGTTACGCAAGAAGAGCAGGTTGAGCGAGAGGCGCTGGTACAACAAAGAGATGGATTTGAGGATGTGAGTCACCAATTGTCAGAAGTATATGGGATGGTTTTGAGACTCGCATATCAAATATACTATTTCGATCCCATTAAATCCAGGCGCATAATTTAGACTATGACTCATCCAACAACCTACCGGGGGGCGGGGGGGGGGGGGGGGGGGGGGTGTGCCCGTATGCTGTTTCCAATGTACCGCCTCCCATCACCACTAACTAACTAAACACTGAAAACATTTTATTTAGTCAGGTAGTAGTCAGAATGTAGGGAGGAGTTGATACTAGTATTTATGGGTAGCTTTGACATGGACATGAAGATGTATAGGACAGGAGGTAGTATTTTTGGCCACACTAGTCCAAGTTCCAAAGACTTATGGATTATGAATGATGAGATGTGACGAGGACGACTGTGATTGTGATGTTAAATGGGCCTTATTTATACTACGAATTCGAATATTTATTATCTAATTTTCTCTCATACTTTTTCAGGATTATGTGTAATGATTTTTTTATGGTTGTTTATGTTATCACTTTTAGACTATTAATCATTCCGTAAAAAACCATGAACCACACCCAACCGCCCGGTAACCCCTCGTAACCGCCACGATTGGTCAACTTGGTCGGGAGGACTCACTCCAACCGCCTGATTTGCTCCCATAACCGCGTGGTTGGGACGTTCTATCCCGGTTTTGCATTTTTTGTTATCTTGTTTGTTTGACATCGTTTATTGTTTCTGAGTGTTTATGTCGGAACCCAATATCACCTTCACTTCACCATGGAGACCAAGAAAAATAAATGAGGAAAAATGATAAGAATTGTAGAGAGAGGTTGGAGAGAATTTTAGAGAGAGAAAAACAAGAGTTGGTTAATTCATACAAGTGAAAAATAACAAATGAATCAACACCCTCTCCATCCTTGGAGAGGGGTATTTATAGTTAAAACCGAGAGGCTTTTATGCCTTGGTGTTTCTACGGGCCGGGCTTGGGATTACTTGGGCTTTCGCCCGATACACGTGACCGATTAGATTACACAAAGAGCCTGTTTTACCCGTCTAGCTATTTAACAACGTAAAAATTAATTATGACCGAATACCAATATAATTAATGAATGAACTTCCTTGTTCGACTCAATAATTCTTAGGCTACAATCTCCCCCGTAGTGAGTTCATTGTGACACTCCTTCGTGAGATACAATGAGAATGATTTTGTCGTTGAGCTCTTGTGATTCTTTGTCTCTGTCTACGTTGTAGGCTTGTACCTTCAATGCAATGTGAAATTTTTATCTTAGCATTTGTCATTTGACTTTTGACTTTGTCTTTTTTCGTCCCGAGACCTTTAAATCTTTATCCAATTCGTCTGATCATCTTGCCACCTTGCGTATCTTGTGTCTTGACAACATGCTCATACTTTCATCAACCTTGAAAGCTTGCAAACAATCTCCCTTGATAGACCTGATATCTTTGAAGGAAGATCTTTTATATCAGAGTTTGTGTGGAAGTCTTGTCTTTAATTCTTGAGCATTCATGAATCTTGAATCCTAATGCTTATAGTCTGACTTTGTATGTTTGGAGCATGAGCATGTTGTAATGACTCTGACTCTAGCTGGAATGCGAGGCATCACCATCTCCATCTTTATAGTATCCAGAAATAAAATATTTAGCAATAAAGCGTATTGGACGAATATGGGCATTGTCATTCGTCCGTATTATGTTTAGATTAACCTCGGTTTCATAGGGACCATTACAGTATAAATACAGTATCCAGTGATCAGGTAGATTTCAAAGAATCTCCTTGACAGGGGTTCCAGCTCAAAGCGTAGGATCTCTAACACAGATGTATTAGATTATGCCATGCTTGCTGTTCTCATTACCGAACTGTCTTTCAAAGCAAACAACCCGGTAAGAGTGAATCAGATAGTTACTTATCTTTCAGATTATGTCGTCAATTTCATTTACTGGACCAATAATCGATATCCCAGTTTAACACAAGCTTTATCAAAGAAGAATCCGCAAGTCACACCACCGCAGTGCTGTATGAAGAATGACACAGGAAGGATTTCCATTCGTCAATGTAATACGTAAAGAGTATCACTCCTGAATGTTCTGGAGAATCATAAGGATAATGCTAGACCCATTTTATACAACTTGTGAACTTAATGATATTCAACAAGTGGTTTGTCATGGAATGCGTCCTAATGAGATTCATTTGATGATCTCTTGGCTCTAGACACGCTTATGTGATTTGGTTTTTAGTAATCGAGGCTATAGCAGACGTCCACCGCTTCAATATTAACTAACCTCGGAGTGAGAAAAGTCAATATAAGTCGTGTGTATCTTCCTGACAAAATGAAGACAAGATTCTTTTGAGAGAAACCGAATTGCTGGGAAGGGTTTGTACATTGCATCACGGGACCATGAAGTTGAACTCAATTCAGACACTCAACATTGTGATTCTGACAGCATATGTATTGACCGTTTCTGCCTAATTGTGTGGAGGCTTCTTTCTTAAGTCCTTTGTCCATACATTTCTTTTTCCATTCTCAAACCCCTTCAATGCTTACCAGAACGTCATTACTAACTCCTTGTTGTGATTGGTTCAGAGTTACTCAATCTTATGCAGGCATTCTTCCCTTATACACATTCATCCTCCAACATCGACCAAAGGACTGCTATATCTAACTATGAAGTGTCCTGGGTAGATCCCTCCATTTTGTGATGATCATAGGACAAATACCTAACCTTACCACCTATATGACTTCCGAAATCTATATGAAAAAGATGTTTTAGGTATGAATCCGAAAAAAAAAAAAAAAAAAAAACCATAAAACCTTTTTCGAAGAGTATCAAGCAACTTTAAGTCGATAAATAATCCTTATAATTTTCAAAGATCACATTTTAAATACATTTCTCCCTTATTTAAATACAAATGCACTTTAGTTTTTGAAATACTTTATGATTGAAAGTTGTTTGAAATACCAAGGGAAAACTTTTACTTAGCATAATTACATGGAACATAAGCTGCTCCCCCTCAATTTTACAAATATGTTTGACACCAAAAACAGGATAACCAAGTTTGTAAAATGATTATAAAATTGAGGTTAGAACACGTAGTCATCTTATAACTATCATTCTATTTAATTGTCAATATTATCTTTTGTTAATAAGAGACTATTGGAGGAATGGTTTTGAATACATAAGAATGGTCAGATAAGAATGTATCCAAACGCATTAAATGTATGTTTTTCGAAAAAACTCCCCCTTGAAATATTGAGTTTAACACAACAATTATTAAGAGAGAGTATTAATCGTTGCAGTTGAGAATTCTTGAAAAAATAGTGTTCAACATATTTTGAATAAAATCATGTTAGAAGAACTTCTCTTCCAACTCTAAGGGTAAGCGCAACTTATGCGTACACTATCCCATATTCCATTGAGCTTAAAACTTTGAATTCTGGTAAGAACAGCTCACGATCGATGAAAAGTTGAATTTCGTCGTGTTAGGAATGAAGTTACTTTATAGATAAGCTTTCCTTTAATTTGAAGTCGGGTTACGTACTGATTATTTGCACATAAGCCATCAAGACAAATTAGAAATACAAGTATTTGAAAGCATTTGAAACCTCTTGTACGTACTTCATATTTACACGCCCTTGTCGATATTTAATCAAAATTTTCTAGGTACGAAAAATGTTATCAATTCCAAGAGACAAGTCTAGAAGAATATGTTTTTTGAAACAATTTCTGATTTTTAGATTTATGTATATTCCTTTTTGAAATAATTATAATATATGAATTTTCTTTTTTACAAATAATATGTACATGTTGATGTTTGATGAGGCATCAAGCAGATTTCATTGTCAGAACCTCCAGTTCTGCGGAGTCAAACATCTCATACCATACGCTGACGAGATACAGAAACCTTTCTACGGAAGGGCTTTAGTAAAACATGACCAGCTAATTAAAAATTCATTATACAAAGTACAAATTCAATAATACCGAGTTTTTCACCTATGGTTTGTGACCTTTGATGAAATGATTACAATTATGATGTACTTGGTACGAGAGTGTCTGCACGGGTTGCCATGATATTGCTCTGTCTGACTGAGAGTCCAGTACAACATAATTTTGGGTTGTAGTATGAAGCCAAAATCTTGAAAGCAGTGACCCGCATCCACATTACTTAGCACACTTGCAGATAACGCCACGTATACAGTCCTCTGCGGATGACATTGCAGTACATTCCTTGCTTATTTGACATCCAGATCTGACTAGCTTATTTGGAAGTGCTTGGCGAGTATGCAACACAACGGCCATTGATCGGCATCTGAAAAAGATGTTAGTTCAAAGCCAGAACCCTCTGAAACAGAGTCCCATTTGAAGGAACCACCATAAATTAACTAAAGATCGTTTAACCTCTTTGAGTGTTTTTTCAGTCGATCTGCTTGATATCTTGCACATAACATACAGCTACACTATGTCTGTGGTCAACTATAAGTCAGATACATGAGTGACCATTTGCTACGGAAAGTCAGTTTGGATCTAACGGTTCACCACACAAGTCAACATCTAATTTAAGGTTTCGTAGCCATTGTGTATCACAATGCTTATGTCCTTTACTCCATACACATGTTTAATTCAGAATCTCAAAAGTATATTTGGCTGATTGATAAAAATACCGCTGGTAATGGTGGATCAGAATTCTTAAACAGAATTTCATTTCCCCATTAAGGACATCTCAAAATCTACCGGAGCATTAATTTTTTAAAGACGTATTGAAAATTTAGTGTTTGTGAACCAAAAATAATGTCATCCAACGTAAATTAACACCAGTTAGAATGTCCTCCCGTATTTTATCGTGAAAAAGGGCGGGTCAATGATACCTTAATAAAACCTTTAGAAATCAGGAATTTGAGAGTTCAACATACCAGGCTCTCGAGCTTGTTCAAAATCCATATAAAGCTTTCCTTAGACGGTAAACTTTGTCTGGATGATCAGGATCAACGAATCCGTCTGGTTGTGCAACATAAACCTCCTCCTTCAATGGACCATTAAGAAATGCCGTTTTCACGTCCATCTGATAAATTGGAAAAGACTTGTGTGCAGCATATGCGACAAAAATCCTGACAGCCTCCAAGCGAGCAACTAGAGCAAATGATTCTTCAAAATCAATACCCTCTTCCTGAGCATAACCCTTTGCTACAAGTCGTACTTTGTTGCAAATTATAGTTTGGTCTTCATCTTTTTTGTTTTTCCATAACTACTTTAGCTTGATTACGTTCTTGCCAAAAGGTTTGTCAACGAGTTCCTAGACTTGTAGTCTGTCAAACTGATGAAGTTCTTCCTGCATTGCTTCTATCCATGCAGAATCAGCCATTGCTTCCTTAATGTTTTTCAGTTCAACAATACCCACGGTGAGTGCGAACATACACATTTCAGGATCTGTTGTAAGTTGTCGTCTTGTTTGCACTGGCTTGGATGGATTTCCAAGAACATGAGTTAACGGGTGATCTTTTGTCCATCGGTATTCTGAATCTTGAGGTTGATTGAATGTATGCACATTTGAATTACCAATATTGCGTGAGGAAGACTCAGCAATTTCTTGTACCGGTGTACAGAAAGGATTGGTAAATTCTACTTGATGATCGTTGTTTTCCTCAGCATGAACATTTGTAGGAGTTGATGGTTCTGATGGAGGTTGAATATTCATTGAAGGTGGTGTGTCTTTTTGAATAGAATTGTTGGTGGGAGAAGAAGACTTGTTGACACGTGAAGTACCCGCATTGAAAAATTCATCGTACAAAGGACCAAAAAGAAGATCCACGAAATTTGATTTTTTAAACCACAAATCAAACACTAAACACCCGAGGCTCTGATACCAAATGTCGGTTACCCGTAATCACTTCACTTCATTACTAGTTACACGAATTCAAGAAGAAAAGAGAAGGAAATTAGAAGAAGTTTAGAGAGAGAAACAAGAGAGAGAAAGTGGTTGAATTACTTGCAAAATGGAAAAATGTTTACAAATGAACCAACACCCTCTCCTTCCTTGGAGAGGGGTATTTATAGTGAATACTAAAAGGCTTGCATGCCTTTATTAATTCTACGGGCCGGGCTCGGGTTTACTTGGGCTTTCGCCCGATACACGTGACCGATTAGATTAGAAATAAAAGCCCGTTTACCCGTCTAGCCTAATACAACATATATTAATTTAGTGACCGAGACCTAATATAATTATGAACGAACTTCCATTGTTCGACTCAATATTTTGAGGCTAACATGTATGTAGTATTGGAATGTTTATGTTTTATCCCTAGTATAGATGTTAATTTAATCGTTGCCTTGTCTTGAAATCTCCGTTGTGTATGTATTATCCTTGTAGTAAGGCATGGTTGTCATTGTTACGTTAAAAACCTTATCTTATTTTGGCCTAACTCGATTTTTGGAAATATAGCGATTTCCGTCAACAACTTTTTCCTCGAATACCTTCTTTGATTTTTACTATCCTTATCTGGTACCCCTATTACTTGTTGTGATCTGTAGCCCTGAACCATCTTAATGACATTTTGTAGACCAAATTAAAAAAAATTGCATTTTTACAAACGATAATAATTGTGGTTTTCGGATGGTAGGTAGACAATTCTTTTCCACTATGTCGCTTGATTTCCTTTTCTCCCACATAATAAAATTTTCATGGATAGTGCGTGACAATAAGTTTTGACGAGGACAAATATGTCGTCGTTTGGTCCTCAATTAGGCATAGCCTGACCACCTATGCATAATTCAGGAAGAACCACGTTATGTCGGAAGTCGTCACCCCTAAAATCTTTGAAATAGAATTTACAGGACTTACCAAAATAAAATGCTTATACCTTAACTGTGGATCACCATGCAAGAAACCCTTTTCGATTCGAATGCTTGAGAGAGGGCCCAGACTGGTCATCGCAAATTACACTCTTACCTTTCCTTTCCTTTTTGTTGCCCTTGAAACCTTTCCTCTATTGTTTTCTATCGATGACGTCACTCTGACCAAATCATGTGAAGAGAGTATAAATCATGGAATTTAGGTTACTTAAAAGATAGATCGTTTACCTGTGTAGCTAGATTTGGTAAAGTCGGTTTTGGAGATGGATTGGTTAGTTGCACTTGATGCCGACATCGTCTGTGGTAAAAAGGAAGTGAACATTCCGGTTAAAAATCGAACGTTAGTGAAAGTGGATAAAGGTCGAGCTTGGCTAGCTCCATGTGGAATGAAGAAGACTTCTCCTACATCAAATGTATGTATTGCTTTTGTTGTATCAACCGATGGCCGTGAAGAAGACCTCTTTCCCCGAAATGGGAAAGGTAGTGAAAATGTCGTGTGATGTAAGTATTCTAATCGTCAAGGATCGGTATAAAACACTAAGCGACCCCTGACTTAAAGTTAGGTGTAGTGGTTCCTACTCCTTGAACGTAAGGACTCAAATTGCGTGGAGAAGAGCAAAAGATTGAACCTCTAGTAAATTTCAATGGCGACATCCGTCACCGTCATGGAGGAACAATCGAAGTAGCCAACGCCTTGAGTTGAAAGAAATGAAAGTTGGAGCTTGGAGGTATTGGTTGAGGAGAAATGCATAGTTGTTTAGACTTAGTTAGTCGATTCATCCAAAATCTAATACGATGTGTTAAGATTGAACCGATTATGTTAGTTGTGGAATGAAAAAGTCAGAATCGTGATCTTCGTCAATATGAGTAACAAGTCCATGATACTCGATTTGTTTTTTGATCTTTTACGTTTACTTGCTTAATCATCGCACAAGTCCAAATATTCAATTCATTCGGGGTCTAATAAGATGTATCAAGAATTTAAAAAGCTTTACTGGTGGCCAAACATGAAGGCTGAGATCGCCACCCATGTTAACAAGTGCTTGACATGTGCCAAGATAAAGGCAGAACACCAGAAACCGTCCGGTTTACTCCATCAACATGAAATCCCTGAGTAGAAGTGGGAGAAGATAACCATGGATTTTATTACGGGACTCCCAAGAACCCCGAGTGGTTACGACTTGATCTGGGTCATCGTTGATCGGTTGACTAAGTCTGCACACTTCCTGCCGATGAAGAAGACCGATAGTATGGAAAAGCTTACTCAGTTGTATTTGAAGGAGATCGTTTGTAGACATGGGGTGCCTGTGTGGATTATATCAGATAGAGATAGCCGCTTTGCATCCGGGTTTTGGAGGTCGCTCGAAAAGGCTTTGGGTACCGATGTACGTATGAGCACTGCTTACCACCCACAGAAGGATGGTCAAAGTGAGAGGACGATTCAGACCTTGGAAGACATGTTGCGAGCATGCGTGATTGATTTTGGTAGTAGTTGGGATCGACACTTACCTTTGGTCAAATTATCCTACAATAATAGTTACCATGCAAGCATCAAGGCGGCACCATTCGAGGCGCTTTATGGGCAGAAGTGTAGATCGCCTATTTGCTGGAGTGAGGTTGGAGATAGCCAACTCACTGGCCCGGGAATGATCAGGGAGACAACAGAGAAAATTGTTCAGATCAAGAATCGCTTGTTAGCCACCCGAAGTCATCAAAAGAGTTA
Organism: Tanacetum coccineum; assembly: GCA_026074375.1. Taxonomy (NCBI): domain Eukaryota; kingdom Viridiplantae; phylum Streptophyta; class Magnoliopsida; order Asterales; family Asteraceae; genus Tanacetum; species Tanacetum coccineum. Next base: position 3,054 of record BQNB010016818.1, on the reverse strand, counting down.
CGCGGATGTCATACGCAAACTGTTATAATTCGATGTGGGTGACATGGTCATGTTAAAGGTATCACCCTGGAAAGGCGTAATACGTTTTAGGAAACGTGGGAAGTTAAGTCCACGGTATGTAACACCCCCAAAATCACAACGCAGCGAAATACCACTTGAGGTGCTACTTCATAGCATAAAGTACAAGTTACAAAAAACAACTCTAAGTGAGACGTTTTGAAAAGTTAACTATTTGATAAATTTTATAAAATATTAAGTTACAATAGGTCCCATTTAAATGCAATAGAAAACATTTTTTTAAAATGTTTGTCGAATAGTACTCAAATAATAAAGCCTTCAAAAATATATATATCCGCGCGTCTCGAATGCTCCCAATGCTCAGCTATCAAATAATAACCTGAGAAAATACATGCAAAAACGTCAACAATAATGTTGGTGAATTCATAGGTTTAAGTAAAAGTAGTATTGAAATAATTAAAGTGATATTTCAATAAGAAAAATAGCGTTACAACATTTCAAAGTATTATTTCTAAAATCCAAGTAGTGATTCTATAAATTAAATAATGTTCAGTAGTGGACCACAAGGTTCAAGTAATGTAGACAAGAGAAACAAATTCACCAAGTCCAAAAAGTAATATGTATTATTGCACTAAGCTCATGACCCCGAAGCCTTAACTGTTTGTGCCCCTAATAAATGTAGGATGTTCTGCCAAACACCCCAAAGGATACAATTCAAATGTTAAATGCGCCACATGGTCAACTAGAAACCATAATTCCGGAAAGGGAGACGGGGGGGGATTATCAGTCCCGATAGATCTATCCCAACATTCACGCTTACACAAATAACTAAACGGTTCATGATTGAAAGAGACATTGATGGCAGTGTGGTTAACTTAGACAATAAAATCAGGCAATATCTAGATAGGCATATAATTTTTAAAAGCACTGTGTCATTATTAAAACAAGTAATATGTTTGAAATCACTCGGTTTCATATATAGGTAATTCAATGTTCTCAAAATCATACAGTAAGCAAACCAAACTTAATATGTTTAATAATAAAACAACCATGTAATCCACAACAATGTTTTTAGAAGTCATACAGTAAGCAAGTAAAATCTTTAGTAAAAGTAATCGTGTAACGCTTACGTGGTAGAAATCAATAAGTTTACTTGATAAAACGAGCATGTATTCTCACCCCGAAAATAATTTATGAAAACCATTAGAAGAGAAAAGGTGGGGCTATGAACCACCTTATTGCAATCGAGAAAATGAGCAACAAGCACGGATCAACAAATATCGACTAGGAAACTCCTCGAACGCGCGCCTTTTAGTAATGAAATGCGAGGAATGATAATAATGTCGGATTACACAAGAAGTCCTAAGTACCACCTAAAAGACGTGGCGCGACTTAGAATAATAAAATAAAATGCAATATGTAAAAAAAACAAACAAAAGTTCATAAGATGTGTTTCCGAATTAAGCATGGCATTGCACTAAGATTTTTCAAAGTAATTTTTACTCAAAAATTCATGACTAACCTGGTCTAATAAGCATTAAGACATGTACCCATTTTCACTCTTTAACACTTTAGCTTATTAGCGTTTTTAGTTCCCTTTTAAAGATTAAAACAATACGTAAAATCTCAAATTCTGAATTTACCCCAACTTCACAAGACTCTAGCTCCTAATCTGTAATTGATAAAAAGGTGAGGCTTTTTCCTATGGCCTGAATTTTGAGTCTATTTTCCAGATATAAAGCCCCATGTTTTAAAAAGTTTCAGAACCATGTGAAATGACTAATTTACCCCTGATCATCCAATGCAGATTATTTCCTGATTTTTAACCCCTTACGGAAATGACCATAAGTCCCAATCTATGATAGCTATTGAAGTGAGGCCAATTTTTAGTGTTAGCTCTATGAGTCTACTACAGGGATCAACTTTTGTTTTAACTTTTTAGTGTAAAAATATAGAGTTATACCCGTTTTCCAAACAGTGGTCCAGAATTGACTAGTTTTAGTAAATCAACCATAACTCACTCATCCGGAGGAGTTAAAATTCTATCCAACTCACCACATGTACCTTAAACATATACCAACACGTCTATCTAATTTCCCAGGTACCTCATGGCCAAAAATATTACTCTACACACCAATCTCCCTGGCATCAAAAATCTGACCCAAAGAAGGTTCGACAAATTTTATAGCTTATGAAAACGGACGCACTTTGAAATTTACAATGCTATTTTATTGAAACTTTTGAAGGTGATTCTACTTAGGGTCCTCTACTGAGAACATAGTTATTTTACAAAAGGTTTGCACAACAATATGGACTTATGCTCCATTTTCTACGAATAGGTCAGAATCGACAACCTTTAGTAAATTAGCCGTATCTCCCTCATCCAGAGGAGATAAAATTTCCTCCAATTAACCACATGTACATAAGAACTAGGCATATCAATATACCAAAACTCCCAGGTATGATAAGACAAAAAATAATTCGAAATCAAAGCTACAACCTGCTGGTCTAAAATTCACTCCTAAAACCTCATCAAAATCAATCCAAACTTTATTCTAATTCCACAAAAACACTATACAATGCCACACTTGGTTGATTAACACATTAATAAACACAAAACACTAAAAATTTCTAGAATCAAACATTAATTTGCATGGACCAAAATCAAATAAAAATCAAATATTCAAAGATGAAAACTTACAAGATTGGGATTAAAACTAGTGAATCAAACACAAACACACCCTTTTGGGTGTTGGCTGATTTTCGAACCAAGGAGGACCCCAAAACAAATCAAAACTTGCTTTCAACCCTTCTAAATATTATTACCCACTTGATAAATCAAAACCCTAATCAAGTCTTGCATCTTGATTAAACCTTCAAATTGGATGAATTAAATCTTAGAAACACCTTAAAATACCTTGAATAAGAGTCTTGAATGATTGAATAAGATCAAAAATAAAAAATGGTGAATCTTTGTGGCTTTTGGTGGATGTCGTGACCAAGAAACCACAGAGGAGAGAAAGAAGAATTTTTTTT